>CM018051.1:24152089-24341243 GCA_008638375.1 Nyssa sinensis | reverse complement strand
TGTTCTTTATGTTCCGCATTTATCTGTTAGTCTCCTTTCCATTAGTCAACTTGATGCTTCTGGTTTTCATGTCATTTTTTCTTCTTCTGTTTGTACTGTGCAGGATCGATTGTCCAAGAAGTAAATTGGGACCGGGCGTAGAGTTGGGGATCTGTATGTGGTGGAAAGTTTACATCTTCCTTTTACTGTTTTTTCATCTGCTCTTTCTTCTTTTCAATTAGACTCCCAGTCTAGTTAGTTTTACTTATGGCATTCACAGTTAGGTCATTTGTCTGTTGATCGTTTACGATCTTTAGTTCAGTCTTGTAATACCCTGACCCGAGTTAGCACGTATACCGAGGTAAATCGGGTTGAGTAGTGTACTATCAGTTGTAACCTGAGCGGTTTAAGCTCTATATTATTATATCATATGTACTATAAGATTTTGGAATATGAATAGTGTCAGTTCTCCGGTCAGTGTCGGGCGACAACCGAGGAACCCAGAACTGAGTCTCGTAATGCATACACGCATGCAAACCTATGCATGCATACGTATGCATATACACGTAGCCCATTTAATATGAATGTATGTACGTGTGGGTAGAAATTGGCATACGTGTGTGTATATAAGTATATCTATATGTATAAAATATGTATTATGTGTGTGTATATATAGTATGATGTATTATATATATATATATGTATTAAAATACAAGTGTAAGAAAAGAAAGAAAAAAGGAAGAAAGGGAAAAAGAGAACAACATGTATGCAAGGTGTGTGTGTTTATGTGTGTCGGCAGTGTGTGTTTTGAGAGTGTGTTAGTGTGTGTAAATATAATATATATATATATATATATATATAAACACAAATATCATATACACATTTAATGTAAAAAACTAAAGAAAAAAGAATAAAAAAAGATCATAAGTGAAGGTCAACAAAAAAGGCTTTAGAAGAGGGAAGAACTAAGATAGAGAAGGCTTAAGGCGGTTGTGCTTTTGTGTATACATATGTCTATGGTGCGTTAGTAGGGAAATCAAAAAAGAAAGGATATTTGAGTAGAAGCTTTGAAGTTAGAGAAATTCAGAAGCTATGCCAAGAAACAAGGGAACAGCAGAGGAGAAGAATGTTTCCTGCAAAACCAAAAAAGTGAGTAAAAACCCAAATTCTATTTTTAAGATTTAGAGCATGAAAACTTGTTTTAGATTTAAGGGCTAAAAGAGCATGAAAAATAGAATTTATTGCCACTTAAATCAAGAAAAATGGTTTAGAAACAAGTCAGATATAGTTAGTTGCAAGTCTAAGGGAATAATTTGGGTCTATATATTTTTGTGCTTTAAACTTCATTTTAACCATGAGGAATTAATCCTCAATGGTGCAGCAAGAAAACTATAAAAGAAATGAATGAAAACAGTGATTAGATAAGCACGAAATTGCAAAAGTTCAGTCGGCCGGAGCTACAATTTTCGTCAGTTTCAAATAGATTTAGTTCATGAAATAAAAAACTAAAGTAAGAAATGAAATTCCCATGAAAAATGGAAGAGGATAGCATTTAAAAGAGGGGAGAAAACCAACTGAAAAAGGTTGCCGTCGCCGGAGAAGGCAACGGAACCCTACTGGAGCATTGCCTGAAAGTCGAAGGGGATGATAAATAGTGGGTGGCGATGCGGCGTTGTTTGGGTTATATGGGAAAGAAACTGCGTCATTTAAGGAGGGGCTGTTTTAAATTAAAATGAAATGGGATCATTTGGTACTGGAGTTAAGAAATTCAATTAGACTTAATTGATTAGGCAAACCTAGAATGGGATATCTTAACCCTAATTTTGGTCTTGTCCACTATTTGGGTTCAAAGGCTTAAGAAAAAAATAAAAAATGGTAGCAGAGGTGCAGCCCTCGCGTATTGAACCTGAGACCTTAAGGAAAGAACCCCAAGCCCAACCCACTTGGACAGGCAAGCCCATAGTAACCTTAGTGCAAAGATATATATATATATATATATATATATTATAAATATTAAATAAATGTAGAAAAAATAAAAGGGGCACAGCCCTAGGGAATCGAACCCATGACCGTTTGAAAGGAAGCCAAGCTCTAAACCAATTGGACAGGCAAAGCCCATATTGATTTCCTTGCCTAAATATATATATATATATATATATATATTATATAAAGGCAATAATTAATTAATTAAATTAATAATAGTAAATTGACCCGATGTCCAAATTAAACATATGAATAGTGTATTTTAACTATTTTGAACATTCTAAGACCAATGGTGAGGTCTGTTTCACAAGACGATGTCCCAAAAAATAAGAGACACGTAAAAAAGTGAAATGACCATTTTGCCCTTTTAACACAAATGTCCAAATTGAGTTCCGCGAAAGCCTAAACCGACTTTCGTCGATGTTCCAAATTCAATAGTAAGAGTCTATTTTAGTAAAAGAGAAACCAATAGTAAAGAGGTATAAAATTTGATGAAGAACATAAATTATAAAAAGGTAAACTGAGATATAGTATCTATTGATGCATAGGGATTTCAAAGAGGAAGGAACGGTGACTTGATTTTATTGGAAAGAAAGGAAACAATTTAAGAGGTAAGTAAATATCTGATCTCTGCATGTGTTACATTCCCAGCCATGTCAATAGTTTTTCTTATATTATCTATTGTATTCCATACATGCCATGAACGTTTATTGAGTCCACATTGATATTGCTATATCTTGTAGAAAGTGTTTATTGACTGTTATATATATTGATCATGATTTCTGTACACTCTGTACATAGGCCTCAAGGGGCAAGACTTATGATCTCAGCAACCTAGCTTACATTGGCTTATTAAGGCAACAGTTTCATTCTCGTTGCTGAGAACAGTATTATTACATTTACTTTTCATGGGATTTAGCATGATCTTGATATATTATATTGTAACCGGATTTGTGCTCAGCCACAAACTCCATCTGATGCTTACTAGACCTACGAGTCGAAAAAGGAAATCTAAAGTGGTAATTAAAATGGCATTTAAAGTGGGATCTGCGAGGTCGAGTACTGAACCGGCGGGTTAGTGCTTGGCTAAGAGATTGAGGAGAAAGGGAACAAAATGATATTAAGGGGTATGCCGGGCCCCAAGTTAAAGTGCATCCACATTTGTTGTTATCAGTATCTATTATTGATTTTCATAGCTTGATCATATTACTTCATTATGAATAATCATGAGACTTCACAGCTTTTTATTGAGTGTATACAATTTGTACTTGAGACAGCTCATGATTGTAGCAGTATGATATTGTTAGCAGAACAGATTTCATTGCTTTATCGTTTGAGTCTCTATCATCTGATATTGAGTTCTATATTTCTTGACTGGCTAACATGTTGCATTATCATAATTCTTTATGGATTATGCCTTTCTATATTGACCTATACACATGGTAGAGTAAAAGAGTATTACTTATTGAGTTTTCATAACTTATCAGCTACTACACAACATTTTGTAGGCACAGATATCGAGAGACAGACATTAGAGACTGATAGCTAGGAGGTGGACATTTCTTTTGAAGTTGCAATGTAATATTTAGTACAGACAATCTTGTAGCTCTCTCATGTTATCCACGTCTTGGGGATGAACAGTTATTTAAGAATTTTGTATTCCGCATTTTGAGAATATTATATATCACATGTAGCTTTTATTTATTTATTGTTTAAGTCTTCTGTTATTTAGTTGTTGCATGTTAGTAGCACTGATTGTATAGCAAGTTGAGACAGTCTCGCTTCGACACCCAGAGTCGGGCCGGGGCTCGCGATTCGAGATCTACACAAGGTGGGTCTTGGGTCGTGACAGCTTGGTATTAGAGCATCCTAGCTGACATAGTGGTTCATGGGAGATAGACTAAGGTACTAAGGTACTAGTATTACAAATGTCCAGTTAGACTCAGTAGATAGAAACTGACATGCGATATTAGACTCTTAAATATATGAAATTGATTCTTAACTAAATTGCAGAAAATGGTGAACACTCGTCCTACACCCCTATAGAAAGCGACATCTAACATAGCACGACTAGAGCGACTAGTAGAAAGGCTTATTCAGAATGCTTCTTAGAACGAGGCAGGTCCTAGCACTCCAGCTCGACTAGAACGACAAGCACCACGTGTGGTACACATAGTATGTCAGGAGAACAAAAGGGGTCAGGCTTATCTTTATAAGCAGTTCCAAGCACTACGACCCTCTACGTTCGACGGTACCAGAGGCCCTACTTCAGCTGAAGAGTAGAGGCTCGAGATGGAGAGGATCTTTGAGATTATGGATTGTATTGAGGTACAGAAGGTAGCTTTTTCTACTTTCACTTTCAGGGGGACAACCCATGAGTAGTGGCTACTAAAGAAGGCCAGAGACCCTCAAATGACATGGGAGCGATTCATTGTGGTCTTCAACTAGAAGTACTTCCCCCGAGAAGTTAGAGATCAGAGAGTCGCAAATTTCTTTGTTCTACAGCAAGGCAACTCGACAGTGGAGAAGTATGAGGTCAGATTCACATAGTTGGCTAGATTTGCTCCTGCCATCTTAGAGGAAGAGCATGCTAGAGCTCGCAAGTTTGGGGGTGGTCTATGGTAGGAACATTAGGAATAGGGTTAAACCCCTACAATTAACCACTTATGAAAAAGTGGTGAGCACAGCTAGACTTGTCGAACAGAGTGGAGAAGAGCATGTTAAGTGGAAGGCAAGTCAGATGTCCGAAGAGGGTCAGAGCAGAACCTAGGGATCCTCATTTTCTAGGCCCAAAGCCAAATCAGTAGAGCATAGGACCCAGCCAAGAAAAGTCTGATTCCCACACTGAGGACATAGCTAGATATCTTACCTACCAGAAAGTCCGTAAAGGACGATGCCTTCGGAATACCAATGTCTACTACTTTTGCGAGAAAAGTGGACACTTCGCGAAAGAATGTCCCCAGGCCAACAAAACCGTGGTTAGCACCACGCCTACCACATCAGCCCCAGAGACGAGACCCTAGACCCGAAATGATGGGCAATAATGCTCAAGGAGGGTTTTCTCTTTTATGCTAGGAAATTTTCAAGCTACTACACTAGCGGCCACAAGTACTCTCCCAATTATATTTGACATATGCATATATTGTTGATCTTAGACTCTATACATTGAATAGTCTCTTCATGAATACTGTTAGGAGTGTGAACATAGAAACAGAAGCCCTAGGTTGTATGTTTACAGTTCCAGTACTAGTAAAAGACTTACGATTTATATTCATGGAAAATGTGAATTACAGATACCGAGTGTATGCTTAAGAGTAGAAATTTCAAATGAGATTCGAGTAAGAGATAGATAGATTTGAGCACCAAAAACGTGGATAGTATCGTGAAAGAAGAATAGAGTTTTCTAGATTATGAGCGTTCGAGTTTTGCGAACAAAACTCAGTTTAATGGGGAAATAATGTAATACCCTGAACTGGGTTAGCACGTATATCGAGGTAGACCGGGTCGAGTAGTGTACTATCAATTGTAACCCGAGCTGTTTAAGCTCTATATTATTATATCATATGTATTGTACAATTTTGGAATATGAATAGTATCAGTTATCCAGTCAGTGTCGGGTGACAAACGAACAACCCAGAATCAAGTTTCGTAATGCATGCACGCACGCAAACCTATGCATATACGCGTAACCCATATACGTATATACGCGTAGCCCCTTTAATATGCGTGTATGTACGTGTGTGTAGAAATTGGCATAAGTGTGTGTATGAGTATATCTATATGTATAATATGTATTATGTGTGTGTATATATAGTATGATGTATTATATATATATATATGTATTAACACACAAGTATAAGAAAAGAAAGAAAAAAGGAAAAAAGGGAAAAATAGAACAACATGCATGCAAGGTGTGTGTGTTTGTGTTTGTGTCGACAATGTGTGTTTTGAGAGTGTGTTAGTGTGTCTAAATATATATATATATATATATATATATATAACACAAGTATCATATACACATTTAATGAAAAAACTGAAGAAAAGAAAATCAGAAAAGATCAAAAGTGAAGGTCAACAAAAAAGGGTTCAGAAGGGGGAAGAACCAAGATAGAGAAGGGTTAAGGCGGTTTTGCTTTTGTGTATATATATGTGTATGGTGCATTAGTAGGGAAATCAGAAAAGAAAGAATCATTGAGTAGAAGCTTTGAAGTTAGAGAAATTCAGAAGCTAGGTCAAGAAACAAGGGAACAAAAGAGGCGAAGAAAGTTTCCTGCAAAAGCAAAAAGGTGAGTAAAAACCCAGATTCTGTTTTAAAGATTTAGATCATGAAAACTTGTTTTAGATTTAAGGGGTAAAAGAGCATGAAAAATAGAATTTACTTGCAACTAAAATCAAGAAAAATTGTTTAGAAACAAGTAAGATATAGCTAGTTGCAGGTCTAAGGGAATAATTCAGGTCTATATATTGTTATGCTTTAAACTTCATTTTAGCCATGAGGAATTAATCCTCAATGGTGTAGGAAGAAAACTAGAAAAGAAATGAATGAAAATAGTGATTAGATAAGCATGAAATTGCAAAAGTTCAGTTCCGCCGGAGCTACGGTTTTCGTCAGTTTCCAATAAATTTAGTGCCTGAAATAAAAAACTAAAGTAAGAAATGGAATTCCCATGAAAAATGGAAGAGGATAACATTTAAAAGAGGGGGGAAAACCAACCGAAAAAAGGTTGGCGTCGTCGGAGAAGGCGACTAGAACCCTACTGGAGCATCGCTTGAAAGTCGAAGGGGATGATGAATAGTGGGTGACGATGCGGCGTGGTTGGGGTTATATGGGAAAGAAACTGCGTCGTTTAAGGAGGGGTTGTTTTAAATTAAAATGAAATGGGATCGTTTGGTAGGGAGTTAATAAATTCAATTAGATTTAATTGATTAGGCCAACCTGGAATGGGATATCTTATCCCTAATTTTGGTCTTGTCCACTGTTTGGGTTCAAAGGCTTAAGAAAAAAATAAAAAATGGTGCAGAGGCACAGCCCCCACGTATTAAACGTGAGACCCTAAGGAAAGAACCCTAAGCCCAACCCACTTGGACAGGCAAGCCCGTAGTAACCTTAGTGCAAAGATATATATATATATATATATATATATATATTAAATATTAAAGAAATGTAGAAAAAATAAAAGGGGCACAGCCCCAGGGAATCGAACCCATGACCGTTTAAAAGGAAGCCCATCTCTAAACCAATTGGACAAGCAAGCCTGTATTGATTTCCTTGCCTAAATATATATATATATATATATATTATATAAATGCAATAATTAATTAATTAAATTAATAATAGTAAATTGACCCGATGTCCAAATTAAACATGTGAATAGTATATTTTAACTATTTCGAACATTCTAAGACCAATGGTGAGTTACGTTTCACGAGACGGGGTCCTAAAAAAATAAAAGACACGTAAAAGTGTGAAATGAACCATTTTGCCCTTTTTAGCACAAATATCCGAATTAAGTTCCGTGAAAGCCTAAACCAACTTTCGTCAATGTTCCGAATTCAATAGTAAAGAGACATAAAATTTGACGAATAGCATAAATTATGAAAAGGTAAATTGAGATATACTATCTATTGATGCATAGGGATTTCAAAGAGGAAGAAACAGTGACTTGATTTTATTGAAAAGAAAGGAAATAGTTTAAGAGGGAAGTAAATGTCTGATCTCTGCATGTGTTACATTCCCAGCCATGTCAACAGTTTTTCTTATATTATCTATTGTATTCCAGTACATGCCAGAGCGTTTATTGAGTCCACATTGATATTGCTCTATCTGGTGGAAAGTGTTTATTCACTGTTATATATCTTGATCATGATTTCTGTACACCCTATACATAGGCCTCAAGGGGAAAGACTTATGATCTTAGTAGCCCAGCTTACATTGGCCCATTAAAGCAACCGTTTCATTGTCACTGCTGAGAACAGTGTTTTTACATTTACTTTTCATAGGATTTAGTATGATCTCGATATATTATATTGTAGCCGGATTTGTGCTCAGTCACAAACTCCATCTGATACTTACTAGACCTACGGGTTCGAAAAAGGGAATCTAAAGTGGCAATTAAAATGGCATTTAAAGTGGGATCTAGTGAGGTTGAGTACTGAACCGACGGGTTAGTGCTTGGTTGAGAGATCGAGGAAAAAGGGAACAAAATGATATTAAAGGGTATGCCAGGCCCCAAGTTAAAATGCATCCACTTTTTTTGTTATCAGTATCTATTATTGATTTTCATAGCTTGATCATATTAATTTATTATGAATGATAATGAGACTTCACAGCTTTTTATCGAGTGTATACAATTTGTACTTGAGACTAGCTCATGACTGTAGCAGTATGATATTGTTAGCAGAACAGATTTCATTACTTTATCATTTGAGTCTCTATCATCTGATATTGAGTTCTATATTTCTTGACTAGGCTAACATGTTGCATTATCCTAGTTCTTTATAGATTATGCCTTTCTATATTGACTTGTACACATGGTAGAGTAAAGGAGTATTACTTACTAAGTTTTCATAACTCATCAGATACTACACAACATTTTGCAGGCATAGATATCGAGAGACAGACTCTAGAGCCTGATAGCTAGGAGGTGAACATTTCTTTTGAAGTTGTAATGTAATATTTAGTACCGACAGTCTTGTAGCTCTCCCATGTTATCCACGTCTTGGGGATGAACAATTGTTTAAGAATTTTAGTATTCCGCATTTTGAGAATATTATATATCACATGTAGCTTTTATTTATTTATTGTTTAAGTCTTCTACTGTTTAGTTGTTGCATGTTAGTAGCACTACTTGTGTAGCAAGTTGAGACAGTCCCAGTTTGGCACCTAAAGTTGGGTCGGGGCTCACGATTCGAGATCTGCACAGGGTGGGTCTCAGGTTGTGAAAATTTTGGTCTTTTGGGTAAAGTTTCACTTAGTGAACTTACCAAGTGTCGCGATTGTAAATTTGCTAAAATGACAGCTTTACCGTTTAATAAAAGTACTTCAATTTCTAATACACCTTTCTCTTTAGTTCACTCTGATGTTTGGGGACCAACTCCTATCTCTACCAAAGGTGGTTCTGCTTATTATGTTTCCTTTATCGATAACTGTACTCGTTATACCTGGAATTTTCTTATAAAACATAAGTCTGATTTCTACCAAATTTATCGTGACTTTCAGTCTATGATTTCCACTCAGTTTGGGTGTGCTATCATAGTATTTCGGTCTGACTTGGGTAGGGAGTACTTTAAAATTGAACTCTGTGAATACATGGCTTCCTTAGGTACTATTCATCAATCTTCTTGTGTCGATACTCATGCAAAAAATGGTAGGGCTTAGTGTAAACACCGTCATCTTCTTGACACTGTGCGATCTCTTCTTCTTTATACTTCTGTTCCCGCACCTTTTTGGGGTGAAGCTGTTCTTACTGCTATCTTTCTTCTAAACCGAATGCCTATTCCTATTCTTTCGGGTCGTTATTCTTATGAAGCTCTGTATTCTGAAGTACCTAATTATTCTCTTCTTCGTGTTTTTGGGTGTGCTTGCTTTCTTCTACTCCCTCGAAAAGATAGAACCAAATTAAGTGCCAGGTCTATTCTCTGTGTCTTCTTAGGGTACAGCTGAACCCAGAAAGGTTATCGTTGCTATGATCCTACTTCTCGTCATCTTTATATCTCTCGCTATGTGGCTTTTCTTGAACGATTGGCTTACTTTCAGCTACCTACTAGCACTGCTACTGTCTCCAAAGAGGATTTGATTCACATTGATCCTTTTCCTTTTGATGTGCCTTCCGATGAGTATATCTCTACAGTCATTACTGAGTCCCTCCCTGAACCCACTGGTTCTACAGTCCCCCCTGAAGCCACTAGACTTACAGTCACTACTGAATCAACTAGTGCCCTACCAGATATCTCTCTCCCTATTCCTTCTATTTCTGAAGACACTGATCCTGCTCCCCGCCGATATCCTCTTCGTCATCGCCAACCATCGGTAAAATTGCTTGTTTTTCTAACACTTGTTTCTCTCTTCCTACTATACTTTCTTGTCTGCTATTCACTTTTTTTTAGAACCATAATCTTATTAGGAAGTTTGTCAGAATCCTCATTAGGTCCAGGCTATGGCTGAAGAGTTGGATGCCTTACACAAGACCTCTATTTGGGAGTTAGTGTCTTTGCCTGTTGGTAAAAATCTGATTGGCTTGTAAATGGGTCTTTAAAGTCAAGACAAACTTTGATGGCTCTTTTGAGCGTTACAAAGCTCGACTTGTTGCTAAGGGATTCTCTCAAGAATATGGTTTTGACTGTGAGGAGACATTTGCTCCTATTGCCAAAATGACTATTGTCCAGTACATTGATATCAGTTGCTGCCATTCAATCCTGGCCCCTCTATCAAATGGATGTCAAGAATACCTTCCTTAAAGGCCATATTACAGAAGAAGTCTATATGCATCCTCCACTAGGACTGCCTCATTCTTCCAGTCAAGTGTGTTGTCTTTGTCGTGCCCTTTATGGTTTGAAACAATTTCCACGAGCCTGGTATGACCGCTTTCAGACAGTTGTTACTCAGCTTGGTTTTCTTTCTAGTGCTTATGACTCTGCCTTCACTATAGGAAAAGTAAACTTTTTGCGACGCACATTATTAGCGACGCGCAATAAGCATCGCAAAAGGTGACTTTTAGTGACACACACGCGTGTGTCGCTAAAATTAGTAAAAAAAGTAATAAAAAACTAGTTTCCCGCTTGTAAAAATAGGTGCGAACCTATCTGCGATGTACAAGTGGCCATTAGCGACGCCCTTGTGCGTCGGTAATAGTTAATACTTTTAGCAACGCTCATTCGTGCGTCGCTAATAGTATGAGTAAATTAAATGCTATCATTTTACGTCAATTTAGCAACACTCGAATACTTATTAGTGACGCACACTAATAAGTCCTTATATCTAATTCGATCTCAGACCTTCTTTCTCTCTCAGATGCTCTCTTCTCGTTCTCTCTGTGTATCGATCTTCATTCTTTCTCTCTCTCTCTCTCTCTCTCTCTCTCTCTCTCTCTCTTTGTGTTTCGATCTCCCCCCATTACTGATTAACGAAGATCGCTGCCGTCATAACTGCCGATAGCACTGCCCCGCAGATCTTCTTCTCCCCTCTTGATCGGTTACGCCCCCATTCATCTTCTCCTCTCGATCTCTTCATCTCGGTATCAATCATCTCTGATCTCTCTGTTGATCTCAGCATCAGGTATGTTGAAACTTCTTCTTTTCTCTTTTTTTTTTTTTTTTTCCTTTTTCGTTGTCTAAAATATTTCAACAAACATATGAAAATATAAACCGTATAAATGGGTATGTGTTCAATATTTTCATAAAGCATGACAATTTTATTTGCTGATTAATGGGAGCAAGGTTTTTTATTAGAAAATCTCTTAAATTAAATAGCCTTTCTTTGCATTTGTGTTTTAGTGTATCAGTTGGAAAAAAACCAATGTTGTACATGTATGTTGGAAGTCTTGAGATGTGGTTGGCATTAATTTAGAACTTAACTGTTCTAATGTGATGTGATAGGATTTAACACAGGATGTTACTGAACTATTTTTTTTTTTATTTTTGGAATTTTGTTGTATTATTTTTTCCCTAATTTTTTTTTTCTAGTTTGGTATATACCATGTTGACCAGGCAAAATTTTGTTATTCTCCATAGAATATGTAGAAATTTAACCATTCAATCAATTAAATGAGTGTTTGGAGGTTTTTAAATTCACAAAAATTACTTTTGATAGAAATACCATATATAAAGATGATACATATTTTGGTGGGCCTTCAACATTTTATCAGCATTTAGTAGCACTAGTCACTTCTTAGACCACGATTTCCATAGAGACTATTTTATTTGGACAAATACTTTTCGGATATCTGTGAACAATTCTGAGTTCTTGATGGACGCACAACTTTCTCCAATCTCTTATTATAGTTTTGTCCACAAAATGGAAACTATACGATAAGCCTTCACTTTGTAGATCATGTCCTGTAATGAAAAAACAAATGGCAGCCTTGGAAAGTGCATATTTGACGTTTATATTTAGGTAGATATTCACATAGTACTACAATGGTCATTGGCAAGGACTTAAGTTTTGATAAAAACTAAGAAAGCAAGAGAAGGGACAATCTCTTACTTACAATTTGTAAAATCTGACATTGCCTCAGGACTGGGCAGAAGAATCTACTCTCGCCCTGCCCTGTCCGTGTCCTAAATATATATTTAAATTAGCTCGAATGTTATATTCTTGTATTAGTAGTATTTGTAACTAAATAATCATGTAACTCAATGTATAATTGCATTCATGTAAGCCTAGCCCCGTTCGGGAGTCATTTTCATCACATGTGAATCTTGTCGCGAAATTTATTCGCGATTGGGCTCGTGTGTATGAAAATCGATTCTTGAATTGTCCAAAGAGGACAGTTTGGGAATGCATAAATCTGCATTGCAATCAATAGCTATTCATGCTTGAATATTCCACTATGATAAAATTTCATCACGGTCTCCTATTGTTCTCTGGGTATATATTTAGGCATGCTAACGTCTATCTTGTATACTTGGAGAACCGTGGGGAGATGCTGCCAAAATTTTTTTCGAGTGGAATCAAGCATTTGATTTATTGCTGATTGCAATAGAAATTGTGCATTCACAAATGGGACAGGACCACTTTACCTTTTAAAGAGAAGTTGGAGGTGATAGGATTCATGTTTCATATTTATAATGAGTATCATTTTTGACTTGTATTATGTAGATGAAATGGATAAGAGTTGGATGGACTTGAGGGGTAAGCATTTGCCATGGTATGTGAAGGGGATCAAGGATTTTATTGAGTTTGCTCGTGCATCTACAGATGGGAGAAATAGGATAAGATGTCCATGTAGGAGGTGCAATAATAGGGATTATATGCACATAGATGAGGCCAAAGAGCACCTACTCCTACATGGGATTGACAAGAGTTATACATTTTGGGAATTTCACGGCAAACACCATGACGTACGAGTGGTATTTGAGGATGAAGAAGAAGACGACGATGATGATGGTGGTGATAATGTTGGGATTAGTTACAAAGGCTTGCCACAAATTTTGGCAGACTTGTAGGGGGCTACAATTGGGGTGAGTAGTCACAGGAGTGACACAGGACAATCCGAAGCGTTTGAGTCCTTGTTGAGGAAAGCAAGGCAGCCGTTACATCCGGGTTATGATAAGTTTTTAAGACTGGACTTTCTCGTGAAACTCCTTTATATTAAGACCATCAACCGATGGAGTAACAAATCATTTAATATGGTTATTGAATTGATTAAAGCAGCACTTCCTATTAGGGGAGACCCTTCTGAAAATCATATTACGAGGCGAAAAGATTATTAAGAGATTTGGGCCTTGGGTATATTCCCATACATGCTTGCAAAAACAATTGCATGTTATTTTGGAAGGAGACTGAACAATGTAAGGAGTGTACGGTATGCCACGAACCCAGGTACAAGCTGAATAAAGGAAAGAGCAAGACAATTTCGCACAAGGTGCTGAGATATTTTCCTTTAAAACCTAGACTACAAAGGTTGTACATGTCTCAAAAGACGGCAGAAGATATACGGTGGCATAAGAAGAAACGTGTTGCTGAGGAAAATGTATGTAGGCATCTGAAAGATTCTCAAACTTGGGCTGAGTTTGATACAAATCATGAATGGTTTGCAAATAAGGCACGTAACGTACGACTTGGGCTAGCTAGCGATGGTTTCAATCTGTTTGGTGACATGAGTAATGCCTACAACATGTGGCTGGTGTTGCTTGTGCCGTATAACTTGCCACCATGGAAATGTATGAAAAAATCATTTATCTTCATGTCGTTACTTATTCCAGGGCCGAAGTCTCCTGGTAATGAAATTAGTGTGTACTTGCGTCCTTTAGTGGATGAGTTAAAGGAATTGTGGGAGGTGGGAGTGGAGGCATATGACGTCTCTAAGAATGAGACATTTCAATTGCATGTAGCGTTACTGTAGACCATAAATGACTTTCCAGCATACGGGAACTTGTCTAAGTGGAGCACTAAGGGGTATCTGGCATGTCCAGTTTGCAATAAGGATGCATGTTCCCTAAATTTGTCCAATGGAAAGAAGATATGCTACATGTGCCATTGTCATTTTCTACCTCCATCACATGGCTGGTGAAAGCGGCAGAAGCATCTGTTTGATGGAAAAATTGAGCACAAATTGTCACCTTCATTGTTGTCTGGCAAAGACATGTTAACGCAATTAGCACTCATCCAACCAGTGAGGTTTAGGAAGATACCGGGTACTAAGAGGAAGAAGCGTACTAATGTGTAGTTAAATTGGATAAAGAAGAGCATATTTTTTGATTTGCCGTACTGGGAGACCCTTAAGTTGAGGCACAAATTGGATGTTATGCACATCAAGAAGAACACCTGTGATAATGTGCTGGGAACTTTAATGAATATTGAAGGGAAGACGAAGGATACTGTTAAAGCCCGGTTAGACTTGTAGGAGCTGGGAATACGGAAAGAGCTGCACCTAATACGTAGCGGTGATAAATATATTGTGTCTCTTGCACAGTATACGTTATCATCTGCAGAGCGAATGAGGATTTGCGAGTGGTTTAGATCGGTGAAGTTCCCAGATGGATACGCATCGAATATATCTCAGTGTGTAAATGTCATAGATGGGAAAATATGCAGATTGAAAAGCCATGACTGCCATGTCCTTTTACAACGGTTTCTTCCGGTTGCACTACGTGGATATCTCACCGATGACATATCAACTACATTAACTGAGTTGGGCTGCTTCTTTAGAGAATTATGTGCAAAGACGTTGAATTTGGAAGTATTGGAAAAGCTTGAAAGGGATGTTTTCGTGATCCTCTACAAGTTGAAAAAGATTTTCCCTCCAGCTTTCTTTGATGTAATGGTCCACTTAGCTGTGCATTTGCCTTATGAGGCAAAAATTGGTGGACCTGTCCAATACCGTTGGATGTATCCAATAGAAAGGTACATTTAATTTTATGAATTTTTTTATCTATCAATCCTAACTATTTTAATGTATAACTGATTAATTATTAAAACAAATATTTGCACACATTGAAGCAATATATGCATAACAAAGCACGACCGGAAGGGTCAATTGCTGAGGCTTACATTGACGTTGAATGTCTCACCTTCTACTCTATGCATCTTGAAGATATTGAGACAAGTTTTAATCGTCAAGATCAAAATTTTGAATAGATGTCCAGGGCAACAACGAACTGGCCTTGCTGTGTTTAATTAGAATGTGCGACCAATAGGTGCCCGTATATATGAATGGTGTCATCCTCATGACTTAAAAAAAGCCCACTATATCATGCTCAACAACTGCGATGAGACATTGTCATATTTTAAGTAAGTTTATCAAAATCATTACAATTCTATGTTAGTACAGCAAATGTAAGTTACATATACATATCTCATTTTATGTAGTGAGCATACGATCGAGCTTTAGAGAGAACATGTATCAAGTTCTGATCTAAAGCAAAGACAACAAACTTTGTTTCCAAAGTGGTTCAGAGAATGTGTAAGAATAGGTTTCAATTAATTGTAATTGTATTAGTTAATGCATTTGTATTCAATTGATTTTGTACTTGTATTGAATTAATAGATGAAGCTATTACGCCACTAACAATCACCTGAGGCGTACGATCAATTATATTCCTTGGCATGTGGTCCTGATAAAAGGATATCCCGCTACACCAGTTTAATTGTTGATGGTGTTCGATTTCACATAAGGGAACATGAGGTAAGTCGGCGAACACACAATAGCGGGGTCCTTGTTCAGGGAGATGGTGACGAGGACAAACTGTAGAGTACTATGGTGTTTTACAAGACATCATACAGCTACATTATTGCTACGGTCATTCTGTGTATATGTTTAAATGTGATTGGTGGGATGTAAGTAATAAGAAGACTGGAATGCAGATCGATAAGCACTTTAAAAGTGTTAATACGTCACGTACGACATTTAAAGATGATCTGTATGTTTTGGCATCTCAAGTAAAACAAGTTTTCTATTTGAAGGACACAAAAATCAGAGGTGATTGGCATGTTGTCCAAAAAATTAAATCTAGAAATGTTTATGATGTACTAGAAGTTGGCGAGGGAGATGAAGATTTAGAGAGAATTAAAGAGGCACTACAAGAAGAGTCTCAATCTGTCCACGATGGTGTTGTCGACCATGATCAATAAAATGTTACTTCGTATCGGTTGAATAGAACTGATGTAGAACCAGATCATGTCCTAGCTTCCGATCCTCACCAATACCACACAGTTAGATACTTATGAGGCAACTTTTATTAATGATGATGATGACGAGGAAAGTGATTTTGATGATGATACATTGTTAGAGTATTGTACTGAGAATGAAGAAATTTTAAGAATAGATGATGATACAAACTCAGATGAATAATTGGAATACGTGTTACATGTGTTAGGATCAAATGTAATGGATTGTTCAATTTTATGATGTAATAGATTGTTCAATTTTATGATGTAATGGATATTCAATTTTAAGATGTAATGGATTTTAATTTTGATGATGTAATGGAATTTACTTTTAAACTTTCTTTTTAGATATGGTTGGTCCAGGCTCACACAGACGCACAGCCCCACCGGACCCATCTACCCCTCCCCTTCCTCTATAGGGTCGACTGATGCTGCCATTGATGGTATGCATAGTTCCACTTTGTATTAGTGATTATATAAATATGCTACTAATTGTTTCTATTTTATTTTTTCTAAAGCTTCGGCCACCACTTCTAAACGAGGGCACGGTAGGTCGAAGAATCAAAGTTTGCAGGCTCAGATGGAGGCAGCAGGGGGCTATCGACTTCGGATTGAGCTACTTAAGGGCTTGCTAAAGCCCGTTGGTAGGGTGGGCACAGCAGTTCACCACAGAGGTTGGCATCATTTGCCGACTACGTGCCCCATTCCATATTAGTGACTAGAGTCTCGTCATTGAGGAGGAACGACGGGATATTCATGCAGCATATCCTGGTATGTCTTTTATTATTGTTTTGAACTAAATTTTAATATATCTATTGCCGTAATGTTTTAACAATGACATGCTTTACAGGAAAAGTTTGACTTCGATCTCCACCTACCTCACGTCGTGAAGGTAGTGGACTGTTACTTGGGAGTCCGTTTCAGGGACTATCGACACCGACTCCACATGCACTACAAGGCGGAGGTGGCAGCCGGTAGAGAGCCCCACGACAGATCCTACAGAGGGGTCATGGTGGAGGATTGGATGTTACTGTGCGACCGGTTCGCTAGTGATGCATTCCAGGTAAAAATTATCAAAATTACTTTTGTTATCTAATAAATCATTATCATTTATACTAACCTTCTTTGTTTTGGCCAAGTGTAGGAACTTAGCAGGAAAAATAGCAAGAGTAGAAGCAAGCAAAAGGTGACCTACTGTGGTGGATCACGTTCTTTTGTTACGTATAGGCATGATATGGTAAGTTAAAAAATGTATCAAGTTCTTATTGTATAATCTATTCATGAAATCAATCTTCACAAGCTACTATTTATTTGCTCCAGCGAGACCAGAAGACCGGTGCACCACCCAGCCCCATTGATTTGTGGCATAGGACGCACTACAACCCCGAGAAGGGTTGGACTGGGCCTGAAGCACAACAAATTTATATAAGTTTTTTATGTAACTGGCCATAGTATTACTAATTTAATATTAATCTAAAGTTATAAAAGTAGTAACATACATTTATGTTTTTATAGGAGGAGATGGTCTAGTTGCATGCTCAGCCAAAAATTGAGGGTTAGGATCCACCGATCGATGACCAGATATGGGAAACTGTTCTGGGCAAGAGGCGCGGCTATGTGCGTGGCTTAGGGAGTGGGATGGCATCGATGACATCATCCTCTACCATTGAGAACGATGCCAGGTTTCACGAGGCCACCCAGAGAGATGGAATGTAGAGTTGGAGCAGAGGATGACAGAGTTCCAGCCTCGCTAGACCCAGCTAGAGGCTCTTATGCAGTCGGTCCTCAGCCAATAGGGAGGCTCTGTTCAGCCTTGGTAAGTTTTTAAAATTAATTATTTTGGTGTATTTATTATATATAGAAAATTTTACGTTAAAAAAAAAATTTCAGCCTAACGGCCTAGAAACCGCATGACACATTTCAAATATGAAAATAGACTTGCACAAGCCTTAATTTCATCAGTTGTAATGCCCAGTTTGGGGTTTTGACAGACTAAAATTCAGGATATCGGCCTACCAACCCCGAAACCCCATCCCACACCTCACAAATGATAAAATAAACTTGTACGAACTTACGGCACTCTGTTCGGGTGCCCGGTTTGAAAGTTTTACAAGTTTCAGCTCCAAAAAGGCCCATTTTGGGGTTTTGCGGACCAAAATGCTAGATATCGGCCTAACAACCAGTGACACCCTATCATCTACCTCAAAAATGATAAAATAGACTTGTACAAACTTACGGCACTCATTTCCGATCATCGGTTTCAAACTTGTGTAACTTTTCAGCTCTAAAATGCTTCTTTTTGGGGTTTTGACAGACCAAAATGCCAGATATCAAACTACCAACCATGACACCCCATCACACATCTTAAAAATGATAAAATAAACTTGTACAAACTTACGGCACTCGGTTCGGATGCCCGGTTTGAAACTTTTGCGAGTTTTAGCTCCAAAAAAGGGTCATTTGGGGGTTTTGACAGACCAAAATGGCAGATATCAGCCTACCTGACCCTAAAACCCCATCACTCACCTCACAAATGATAAAATAGACTTGCACAAACTTAAGGCACTCGGTTTGGATCATCGGTTTCAAACTTGTGTAACTTTTTAGTCTAAAAAGCCTTTTTTGGGGTTTTGACTAGACCAAAATGCTAGGATATCGGCCTACCAACCTTGACACCCCATCACACACCTCAAAAATGATAAAATATACTTGCACAAACTTACGGCACTCGGTTTGGATGCCCGGTTTGAAACTTTTGCAAGTTTCAACTCCAAAAAGCCTCTTTCTAAGGTTTTGACTGACCAAAATGCCAGATATCGACCTACCAACCCTGAAACCCCATCACACACCCCAAAAATGATAAACTAGACTTGCCTGAACTTATGACACTCGGTTTGGATGCTTGATTTGAAACTTTTGCGAGTTTTAGCTCTAAAACAACCATTTTAGGGTTTTGACAGACCAAAATGCCGGATATCGGCCTACCAACCCTGAAACCACATCACCCACCTCACAAATGATAAAATAGACTTGCACAAACTTACGGCACTCGGTTCGGATCACCGATTTCAAACTTGTGTAACTTTTCGCGCTAAAATGCCTTTTTTTGGGGTTTTGACGGACCAAAATACCAGATATCTGCCTACTGACCCTAAAACCCCATCATCGACCTTAAAAATGATAAAATAGACTTACAAAAACTTACGAAACTCGGTTCGGATCACCGGTTTCAAACTTGTCTAACTTTTCACTTTAAAATGCCTCTTTTTGGGGTTTTGACGGACCAAAATGCTGGATATCGGCCTACTGACCTTGAAACCTCGTCACACACCTCAAAAATGATAAAATAGACTTGCACGAACTTACAACACTTAGTTCGGATGCCCGGTTTGAAACTTTTGTAAGTTTTTGCTCTAAAAAGGCCTATTTTGGGGTTTTGACGGACCAAAACATCGGCTATCAGCCTAACAATCCCAAAACCCCATCACACACCTCAAAAATTATACAATAGACTTGCACGAACTTACCGCACTCCGTTCGGATCACCCGTTTCAAACTTATGCAACTTTTCGCTCATAAAATGCTTAATTTGGGGTTTTGATAGACCAAAATGCCGGATATTGGCCTAACTACCCCGAAACCCCATCACACACTTCAAAAATGATAAAATAGACTTGCACGAACTTACGGCAATTGGTTCGGATCACCGATTTGAAACTTATGCTACTTTATGCCGTTCTTACTATTTATGCATGTAAAAAAATATATATTCACATTCTATGTCCATATATATATATATTTAATAAGGGTTCTAATATATACCATTTGATCTTTATTTCAGATTGATCGGGATTATTGTGCCGCTGTCTTTCTGTTCTGCATCGGGACTTACTGTTTTCATTTGTTTTTTTTTCTTTTAATGAACAACTGTAGTTACATTTTCTGATACTATTTTTTATTTTTGTATTTATTGAAAAATTTTACTTTTACGATTGTAAGTAATTAGTAATATATATATATATAAATGCATTTTTCATTTAATATATTAATTTTAGAATATTTAGATTTTATTGTATATCTAGATGTTTGATACAGGTTTTGAACAGGAATAAAACAAAAATAAAAACAAATAATACAGGTCAAAATCAGGTGCAGGGAAAAAAAAAGAAGAAAAATTTTTGTGACGCACAAAGAGGCGTCGCTAATAGCAAACGAATTAATTTTTAGCAATGCTTCATATTCGTCGCAAAAGAATGCCATGAGCGACACACATTGAGCGTCGCTAAAGGTTGATACAATACACTATTTGCGACGCGTCGTGTGCATCACAAATAGTAACCATTAGCGACGTACATTGAGCGTTGCTAAAGGTTGGAACAATACACTATTTGTGATGCGTCGTGTGTGTCGCTAATAGTAACCATTAGCGACGCACATCAAGTGTCGCTAAAGGTTGGAACAATACACTATTTGCAACGTGTTGTGTGCGTCGCTAATAGTAACCATTAGCGATGCACCATAAGCATCGTTAAAGGGTCTTTTTAGCGATGCCCATTGCGTCTATTTATAGTATTAGCGACACCCATACCTAATTTTTAAGCGACACTAGTTGCACGTCGCTAATAGTTACCTTTAGCGACGCCCAAACATCTGAGCTGTCGCTAATAGTATTTACGACACTACTATTTGTAACGCATGGAGCAACGCCCAAATGTGCGTCTCCAAAAACAATTAGCGACTCACATTACTACTATTAGCGACACCTTTACGCGTTGCTAATAGTGTCCTTTCCTATAGTGCTTGTTTCTTCTTCACACCTCTTTTGGCTTTGTTACTTTATTATTATATGTGGATGATATGATCATCACTGGCTCTGATTCTTCTGCCATCACTCTCATTAAGAAGCATTTGTTTTGCACCTTTGAAATGAAAGACTTGGGTCCTTTGCGATATTTTTTTGGGATTAAAGTGGCCTACTCTCCCAAGGGCTACTTTCTTTCACAAGCTAAGTATGCTAATGAGGTTATTCATCGAGCTAGCTTGCCCGATTCTAAGGTTTCTGACACTCCAATTGAGCTGAATGTGAAACTAAATTCTACTGATGGTGTCACGACCCGAAACCCACCCTCTGTGGATTTCGCATCGCGACCGCCACCCTCAGGCCCGAGGACCCTTGGGCGAAGGCTCGCATCTGCAGCGGTATCGAATAGATGTGTTTCAAGTGGTTGCGGAAGCGTGAAAAACTTTTTTCTTTTCTTTCTTATTTAAAATTTGCACATCCGTCCAGTACTGCCGCTCTTCATATTTCAGGTATACATGTATAATCATACATTCAGAGCATATCTAAAAACTTAAAGACTTTATAATATTACATATCACTGCCCTGAGGGCTTAATACATATTTTGTACTGTTTACTACTACAGGAGTTCGTACTAAAAATTCACATGGCTTCATAAGGAAACTACTTAAGTACAACTTCCTAAAATGGCAGATCCATCGTCTTCGTCTTCAAATCAAAAATTGCCTTTTGCCATTTACCTGAAAGGGGGATCCGAACAAAGTTCGGGTAATCTAATCTAAGCTTGTGAGTAATTCCTGCATTCGTCATGGGGTTTTCAACTGGTAGTGGTTTATCACTTGAGAGTTTATAAAATACTCACTACCAATTGTTCGTACAATTTAGAACACAGGATATATGCATTCTCAAAACGGATGGCTTGAAACATTTAAAACATTCAAGCTATGCTTATACTTATGAACTTCAAAACATATAACATAACATGTCACCCTTAAATAGAGTATATAAAACTCGAAACATATGCATTTCATAAAACAGATAGCTTTGAAACAATTAAGGTGTTCAAGCTAAACTCGTACTTCGTTAATAAAGTATATAAACTTTAAAACACATAAATATGTATTTTGAAAATGAGGGTAAAACCTGCTTTCATTTTCAAAATCACTTTGTCATCTTTTCTCTTTAATTAGGTGGAATCTGTTTCGAACTAGACTCCCGTTTTACTGCAATGCTACAATGGAGATATCCCGTACTAGGGGGATCGGATCCTGCTACCTGGCATTTAACAATCAATTGAGTTCGTATGTAACCCAAAATCTTGTCTGGTGCTTAAGCACTGTTATCTTGTAAAACTTTAACCCAACTGAACTGATCAAGAACAGCTGCCTGGTCCCTAACAGGTAGGACTTATACTCACTCCCTAACAGAACAGATAAGGTTTCTTCAAATAAATACTTTTCATGAGTATTTAAAACATGAAAATATGCAACTTCTGCAATGGAACTTCAAATACTTGTGATAATCAAATTCAGAATATTTAAAGAGATTTGCATTTGATTCAGACATGCTAAATATTTTCAAGAAAAGAGCTGAATATAATACATTCCATAAGCATGTCGTAACAGAATATTTTAAAAGAACGGAATCATATGAAGACTGAATTTGATATTCAAAGGCTGCAATAACTTGAACTTAAAACTTCTTCAAATATATGGAGTTAAATCTCCAGTTCAAATACAGGATTACTCACCTTAGTCCTTTTGGGTCGCTGCTAATATTGCACTGCCTTTCCTTTCTCTCTTTTTAGTTCCTAAGAACAATTTATAAACAACCTATTAATTTCATGTGTACTTCAAATATCTCCTATTGATGTCCTTATTTTATGCTTAGATTGTAATTAGATTGTAATTTCTATCTTAGGCGTATACGTTTTAAATATACTCTTCTGGTAGCTTCATTAAATCATAAGGTTTGATTTCATTACTTTACATATCTACGTGTCATATTTTTTTGTTCTTCATTTCATAATACGGACCGCACCGTTGAGTCCGGAATGTCGAAGAAAGTCAATTTAGACCTTCTCGGCTTTTAATTTGGCTTTGGACATGTCAGGGGCAGTTTGATAATTTACACCTTAACATGTCTTATTTTTCGGTGTCTCGTCTCATAAAACGGACTGCACCGTTGGGTTCAGAGCGTCCAAAATAGTCAAAATACACTATTTGTTTATTCTATTTGGACTTCGTTTGACCCGTTTTAGAACTTGGCAATTTCATAATTCTATTTAAACTAATAATCCTTAAAGTCTAGCTAACTCGAAGTGCTTTATTTAAAAATAAACATTACCTCCATAGGACGCCTATCTCCTTTTCGAATTTCATCCTCGTGACCTCGGTGAAGTCTCTCTTTTCAGTGAAACATTCCTGGTGATCTTATTGAGACTGTACACTTTCACTCCAACCGCCAACCTTTGGAAAATTTGCAGTTCAGTGTCATGAGCCCTAATCATGTGTCTTGCTCCTGCCTGAGTCCCCCAATGGCAACTCACTCTCGCTCGTCAGTTTTATTTCAACTATGCTTGTCTTGGGTATAATAGGCACTAACAAGAAATCAACAAGCAAAGCATCAAGCTTTGTAGCTACTGCACCTCCCTTAGATATAGAGAGTAGTCAATCTGCGAGAAGAACTCAAAAGCCCTCACTCTCATCTTCTAATCATTCTGTATTAGCCTTGGCATCACAATCACCAAGCACCTCACCCATGAAGCGCCAATTAAATTTTCATTTTGTGGCCACTAGATTAACCCGCTGACCTGCTGATTCTGCTTCATGGCTGGACGACAGCTCTACTGCATACGTCCCTCTTGTACCGTTGCACAAACACACACACACACACACACATATATATATATATATATACATACATCTATTGATCTCCTACAGATTCTGCTCTAACATAACAGCAGTAATCACGGCCATAGATGAAAACCCCAACCCAAACACACAGCAACCTCATATATTGCCCATAAGGCCTCAAACCGCTCAAAGAAACTAACACTGCAACTATAGAAAATTTAACAAAACAGCCACACCAACACTGTAACAGCCTAGATCTCATCGATTTTGAACTTCAATGTCACAGATCGTGAAACCCAGTAGCTAATCCCAGCGGTAATATTTTCACTACCGTAGCAACATAAGGTCCACCCTCTTCTGTTAACTCAACCCGTGACCGCCGAATCATCAAAACCCATACAACCATGCCATCATCGACATCTTCCAACCTCGACCAGATCTTGCGATCCGACTGGTTGCCGCAGCTCCTCTTTCTCTTTCTATTTTCTCCTCAACTTTTTCTGGGTAAAACCCCATGTCTCTCTCTACCTCTGTTCCTGCTGCTCTCACCCAACCCACTCGACATCACTGTTACTTCTCCCCCACTGCCTCATCTATCTCCCTTTCTCTCTGGCGCTACAACACGATACACTACATAACACATATTATATGCCCGTATCCCTCTTGGCGAAACTTCCTGGAAGTTTCCTTTCATCTTTTCTTTTTCCCACTTTCTGTTCTCACTTGATTTATATATATAATATATATATTATACCATATACATGTCATGCCCACATGCCGACACATTTCCATTTCTTTCCATCTTTTCTTGTTTCTTTTTTTCTTTTTGCTTGTTTGCTGCTTAAACATGAGATACTACATATATTATATTATAATATATATTAAACACACACACCCCCCAACGCATGCACCATTTTCATTCCATATTATATTTATTTATTTATTTATTTTTTATTTTTCTTATCATTCTATTATTATTATTATTTATATTATACAACGTACACTTGTACATATATGAATTTAGATATATCACTAAATTCGCACTCTACTCATAATTGCATTTTCGACGCTCATTTTGTATTGGATATTTTTATGTCATCAAATATCCATTTCTTAAAATATCGGCAGTTTGGCATAAATTTGTGGCTCAATATCGTCATTATTTCTCTTACCAATTTTGGTTCCCCTTTTGCTATTTTCTTCGCTTATGCCTTGTTTGACATTTAATTTATTTATTTTAACTCCTTGTGAGTGTAAATTTAATATTTACTCTTTTATGTACCAATTTTACGAATCGTAATCGTATTTCATCTTCCCTCGGAGTCGACCTTGATTTTTAAGGTCTCAGAATTATTTTAAAATTAGCATCCATTTCTCGTTTAATTTCTTAATTATTCTTTTAAGGTCACAATTTAATAATTCGTGACTTACTCATTATTCAATCTGGTCGGGGGTATTACAGATGGTGTCCTTCTAGATGATCCCACTTTGTATAGGGAAGTTGTTGGCTACTTGGTCTACCTCATTGTCACTCGTCCTGATCTTGCCTATTCTAGTCCATATCATCAGTCAATTTGTCTCTGCTCCTCGTTCCCCCCACTGGGCTGCCTTGATTCAAATTCTGCGTTATCTTCGCGGTGCTATCTATCAGGGTTTGCTTTTATCTTCTACCTCCTTTATGAAACTCGTTACTTATGCTGATTCTGATTGGGCTGGTGATGTCACTGATCGCAAGTCAACTTCTGGTCTATGCTTAGTTCTTAGGTGATTCTCTTATTTCTTGGAAAAGCAAGAAGCAAAGTGTTGTTTCCCGTTCTACTGTTGAGGCCGAGTACCGTGCTATGGCACATGCTACCGCTGAAATTGTTTGGCTTCGTGGTCTTTTGTCTGATTTGGGCATTTTTCAGTCTTCTCCCACTCCTCTCTATTGTGACAACAAAGTGGTATCCAGATTGCCCACAATACAGTGTTTCATGAATGCACTAAGAATATTGAGATTGATTGTCATTTTGTTCATCACCATTTGCAGTCTGGCTCTGTCTCCCTTCCGTTCATTTCCACTGTGCTCCAACTTGCTGATTTCTTCACGAAGACTCACACTGTTGCTCGTTTTCAGGTTCCTTCATGGCAAACTTTCACTGTTTTTATCCAAAACCCTTTGAGTTTGAGGGAGGGTGTGAAAGAATATAAAATATCTTTGTATTCTATATTTATTGTATATATTTTATCTTTATCTTCTATTTTAGGAATAAATTTTAGGGTTTTCCTAGATTTTAGGGTTTTCCTATATATACTCATATGTATTGGTACAAATTAATTCAATGAAGATATACTCAATTCATTAGAAAACTTTCAATATGAACATTAATGAGATTTGGTTGTTAAAAGAGATTCACCTTCTATTATGATATCAAGGAACTTTCTTCTTTTCTATTTTCAAAATATATTTTATACCTATGATGCTAATTTTTTCAATCTTGAACCCTAAAATCCAAATCTTACACCACCTCAGAGCAATAAGTTGTTTAAGAAGACAAATGACAATACAATCCAAGTTAGAGACCAAGTTTAACATGAAATAATTCAAAAGTATTCCAATTTTAAATGGTAAAAACCATCGCTAGTGCCATCAGCAGTCTACAACTAGTGGAGGTGATTCTCATATCAATAAATTTGTGTAAGCATTAAGGGGGAAAACACACAAAGACAAAAATTGTATAAATTCATGTACAAGGGATAAACCAAACCTTTAAAATTCCAAAGATACCAATATTATCTAACTATAAATATGCTGCCACTAAGACAATTTCTCCCTCTTTTTACTCTTGGCTCCTCCTGATAGATGGATAGTCATTTTATCAAAGAAGAATAAGAGGAGGAAGAAGAAGGAATGAATTAAAAAAAAAAAAAAAGAGCCACATATTCGTAGAATGCAAATGAAAAATCAATCAACAGAAAAAAAATGGCAAGAAAGCATTAATTTGAAAATTTAAATGGGTTAGTTGAAAATTCTTTGAATTTTACATTTTCATTCTAAATTTCATTTAGTAGCAAACTATTCCCTATTCCTTGGGAGAAGCAAAAGGAAAAATATGTAATTTTAGATCAAGTGATGCACACATGCATTGACCTAAATTTTGATTTTCATAAGAGAAAAGAAAAAGTCAAAAAGGCTTGCACCAAGAGAAACCTAAAATGGCTGCATTGACAAAAGTAAAAACATTACTTAACCAAACCCCTCCCTTTTAGGTGTCATTACAATTATATATCACATAAACTTGATTAACCAAGAAGTAGTACCCATGTACCACCTCTACCTAATGGTAAACATGCATTTTAGTGACTGGAGAAACTTTGAAGATGATCTCAAGCTCAGTTTGCTACAGCATATTCATTCATAAAGAGAATGCCAAGTGAGGAAATAATTTCCCCTTGACGTGAGCAAGAATTTCTAGAAACTTTGAAGATGATCTCAAGCTCAGCTTGCTACAGCATATTTCATTCATAAAGAGAATGCCAAGTGAGAAAATAATTTCCCCTTGACATGAGCAAGAATTTCTAGAATGAGATAAGATAATTCCCTTGGCATTGCGATCCTCTCCCCGCCCCGCCAAAACCCCCAACCCAGTTTACCAATATAGCAATTAACGTCTTCAAGTCTAATTCACAGAGTCTAAACTAGCAAAATAACCCATGATTCAACCTCAAATGATAACCATAAAAGTTAGCTGTAGATCTACACCATCCTTAAACTTGTTAGCTGATGTGTTTAGAACTGCTACCAAGTTATCATATTTTGAATATTTCAAAATATTGTTTCCTAGTGTTTAGGAGTTTGTTATTTTCTGATTAATCATATGTGATTAGGGCTTTTTTTTAGGACCATGATCTTAGTGGTTAGTTATTAATTTCAAGTCTTTTTAATGTAAGTTCAGAGTTTAATAAATTATCTCTCCTTCGACATAATCTCTGGTATTCTTTTCTTTAATCTTCATGTTTCTTTCCTTTAAAGTTGTCTTTGTTTTTTGTTGCAATCTCAAAACAACAACAATTGGTATCAGAGCTTTCTTCTTAAGGAACCTGTGAGAGTTTGAGATTGAATTCAATTGGACGCCATAGACGCAGAAGCCAATTTTTCATCGATTGCCCCTCTAGTGTTCGACAGAGAAAATTATCAGTTTTGGGCTGTAAGAATGGAGACCTACTTGGATGCAATGGATCCTTGGGAAGCTGTAGAAAAGGATTACGAAGTTCTTCCTCTGTCAGACAACTGCACAATGGCCCAGATCAAGAATCACAAGGACAAAAAAATGAGGAAGTCGAAAGTAAATGCCTGTTTGTTTGCTGCTGTCTCATTGACTATCTTCACCCGGGTCATGTCACTCAAATCAGCAAAAACAATCTGGGATTATCTCAAAACAAAGTATGAAGGAAATGAGAGGATCAAAGGGATGCAAGTGCTGAATTTGATTAAATATTTTGAACTGCAGAAAATGAAGGAATCAGAAACCATTAAAGAGTATTCTGACAAACTTCTAAGCATTGCCAATAAGGTAAGACTGCTTGGGTCTGATCTACACGACTCGAGGAATGTTGAAAAAATCCTACGACCTTGGAGAACACCAAGGATCTGTCCAAGATTACCATGGCAGAGCTCTTAAATGTTTTACAGGCACAAGAGAAAAGAAGGGTCATGAGGTAAGGAAGTGTTGTTGAAGGAGCACTGCCAGTCAATCATCAAAAAGAAGGGAAAATAAGAAAGAACAAGAAGAATTTTGCTACAAGTGGTGATGCTACAGCAAACAGCAACAAGAACAAAACTGAAGGTATGAAGGGAAATCATCCTCCATGCCAACATTGTGGCAGAAAGGGTCATCCCCCTTTCAAATGCTAAAGGAGACCAGATGCAAAATGTAGCAAGTGTAACCAACTTAGACATGAAGCTTTGATTTGCAAATGAAAAGCTCAATAGCAGGAAGTTGAAGTCCAAGTTGCAGATCAAGAGGTTGAAAATCAGCTCTTTGTAGCAACATGCTTTGCAAGTAATAGTTCAAGTGAAAGTTAGCTCATTGATAGTGGTTGTATTAATCATATGACTTATACAAGGAACTGTTCAAAGAATTGGAGAGCACTACAATCACAAAAGTCAAAATTGGCAATGATGACCACATTGTTGTCAAAGGAAAAGGTACTATAGCTATTGAAAGCTGCTTAGGTACAAAAACCATCTCTGATGTCTTATATGTGCCAGAAATTGATCAAAACTTGCTAAGTGTTGGTTAGTTGATAGAGAAGGGCTTGAAAGTGATTTTTGAAGACAGACACTACTTGATTAAAGACGTAGCTAGTTAGGGGATGTTCAAAGTCAGAATGAGAGGCAGGAGCTTATCTCTAGATCCAATAGAGGAGAAATAGACTGCCTCCCCATCTTAGAACGCACAACATAGGTTTGGCACAAGAGGCTTGGCCATTTTCATCACACAGGTGTGCTGTACATGCAAAGGAAGCAGTTTATGCAGGATTTACCACCTCTAGAGGAGCACCTACCAAGTTTCCAAGCATGCCAGTTTGGCAAGAAAACTAGGCTACCATTTCCTAAAACATCTTAGAGAGCTACTCAAACATTGCAACTGATTCACACAGAATTGGCAGGACCTCAGAGAACACCTTCTCTCAAAGGTAACCTCTATTATATTATTTTCATCGATGATCTAACTAGAATATGTTGGATTTTATTTTTAAAATTCAAGTTAGAAGTTGC
Source organism: Nyssa sinensis (assembly GCA_008638375.1). NCBI lineage: Eukaryota > Viridiplantae > Streptophyta > Magnoliopsida > Cornales > Nyssaceae > Nyssa > Nyssa sinensis. Next base: position 24,311,540 of record CM018051.1, on the reverse strand, counting down.
TTCTATGTTCTGGAAGTTTAAATCAAATATGGAGAACCAAAGTGGCTACAAAATTCAGGTTCTGAGATCTGATAATGGCAAGGAATACACCTCAGAACAATTTAACTTGTTTTATGAAGAAGCTGAGATTGAACATCAGTTGACTGCTCCCTACACTCCACAACAAAATAGAGTTAGTGAAAGGAGGAACCGATTCATCATGGAGATGACTAGGTGTATGCTACACGAGAAAGGATTGCTAAAGAAATTTTTGGGCAGAGGCGGCAAACACTATTGTTTTTCTTCAAAACAGACTACCCACAAAAGCAGTGAAGGACCAGACACCATTTGAGGCATGGCACTAGTATAAACCTTCATTGAAATTTCTTAAAATTTTTAGTTTCTTATGCTTTACCTATGTGCCTCAGGTTAAGTGAGATAAGCTTGATAAAAAAGCTGTTCCTGGCATATTTGTGGGTTATAGTACAATATCCAAAGCATACAATGTATTTCAGCTAGAAACAGGAAACATAGTGATAAGTAGAGACGTGCATTTCATGGAGAATGAGCAGTGGAACTGGGAAAATTCAAAAAGAAATTAGAATAAGAATTCAAATGATCTGGTGGATGATTCTCCTATCAGAGGCACTAGGTTACTGTCTGATATCTGTCAGAGGTGCAACATTGCTGTATGTGAACCTGCCGGATACGAGGATGCAAAGAAGGATCAAAGGTGGATAGTTGCAACGCAGGAGGAGCTGTTCATGATTAAAAAAATTAGAGTTGGAAGCTTGTTGTCAAAGGATATGCTCAAATTTTTGGTGTAGACTATTCAGACACATTTGCATCATTAGCTAAACTTGACACTATCAGGTTGCTACTTGCTGTTGTAGCACAAAAAGGCTAGAAAATGTACCAGTTGGATGTAAAATCAGCATTTTTAAATGGTTTCCTGCAAGAAGAAATCTATGTTAAGCAACCAGAAGGTTTTGTGAAGAAAGGAGAAGAAGACAAAGTTTATCTCATCAAGAAGGCTCTATATGGATTGAAGCAAGCTCCAAGAGCCTAGTACAGCAGAATTGATGATCACTTGCTAAGTTTAGGCTTCGTAAAAAGCCTATTTGAGTTCACTTTTTATGTCAAGCACTGTGAGGTTGATATTCTTGTTATTTCTCTTTATGTAGATGATCTTTTGGTGACTGGAAATAATGCAGCTTTGATTGATGAATTTAAGCTGGAAATGATGAAAGTATTTAAGATGACTGATCTTGGATTGATCACTTACTTTCTCAAAATGGAGATCAAGTAGAGTCGAGATGAAATTTTCATTTGTCAAAAGAAGTATGCAAAGGAAATTCTCAAGAAGTTTCATATGGAACATTGCAAGTCAATGAGCACCCCTATGAATCAAAAGGAAAAGTTAAGCAAGGAAGATGGGACTGAAAAAGTGGACAAGGCACACTTTAGAAGTTTGATTGGGTGCCTGATGTATCTTACAGCAACAAGACCTGATATCTTGATTGCTGTGAGTATTTTATCTTGATTCATGCACTATGCAAGGGAAATACACTTGAAGATGGCTAAGAGGGTGGTTAGATACATCAAAGACACAATCAACTTTGGCATCAAGTTCAAGAAAAGAAAGGAATTTAATCTGTCTGGGCTTTCTGACAGTGACTGGGCAAGATCCATTGATGACATGAAAAGTACCACAAGGTATTGTTTTAGTTTTGGATCAGGACTTTTTTCATGGAGTTCTAAAAAATAAGAAACAGTAGCTCAATCTTCTGCTGAAGTAGAGTTTGTTGCTACAACTACTGTTGTAAATCAAGCTTTGTGGCTGAGGAAGATATTGAGTGATCTTCATCTTAAGTAAAAAGAAGACACTAAGATCTTTGTTGATAATCAAGCTGCAATACCTATTTCTCACAATCTAGTTTTTCATGGAAAAACTAAACATTTCAACATGAAGCTATTTTTCTTGAGGGAAGTGTAGAAGAATGGTGCTGTAACTCTTGTTTATTGCAGAACAAATGAGCAAATAGCTGATGTTTTTACTAAACCATTACCAGTTAGCAAGTTCGAGTTTTTGGGATTGAAACTTGGTGTTTGCAGTCTCTAAAGCAAAGAGGAGTGTTAGCTAATATGTTTAGAACTGCTGCCAAGTTGTCATGTTTTGAATATTTCAAAATATTGTTTCCTAGTGTTTAGGAGTTTGTTATTTTCAAATTAATCATATGTGATCAGGGCTTATTTTTAGGACCATGATCTTAGTGGTTAGTTATTAATCTTCAAGTATTTTTAATGTAAGTTCAGAGTTTAATAAATTATCTCTCCTTCAACATAATCTCTGCTGTTATTTTCTTTAATCTTCATTTTTCTTTCTTTCAAAGTTGTCTTGGTTTTCTGTTGCAAACTCAAAACAACAAAAAAACTCTTCACACAACCTGCTACAAGACTTGGATTAATTCGTTCGAGCATTACATTAAGTTTCAACCAATGATATGTACAATAATTGCAACAAAACCAAATGGACTTTTTAAGTTTCAAGTGAGGACAACAAACTCCTATCTTAGCTAACACCAGATTGTCATATGTTGTAGGAGAAAACTTAAGTTCCCATTCAACGGATAAATCAACCAGATGACTGTAAACATTAGTAATAACTCTAATCCAGCCAGCTCATCATACTTTGATTAGCTCTAGAAGTTCCAGAAGATTCAACCTCACATGAAGCACCCCTTAAGAAATTTTTTTTGGGTTAATTACATTTACCTCCCCTATGGTTTCTGACAATTACAGATATTTTCCCTATAGTTTGAAAACTTACACTATCCCCCCATGTTAGAGTTATCCCTCAAATGCCGTTAACAAAATATTCCTCAATTACTATTTTACCCTCACAATTTAAAATGATTTATTAATAAAAAAGTCAACATCTTCTTCTCTCTCTAAACTTGACCGAAAATCACCCCAACTCCAACTCTCTTTTACGCAACTCCCTCCCCAGATGCTCAATCAGCAAAAACCCCACCGCCGACACTAACACCAACGCCCACCACCGATCCCTTCCGTCAACGCCCACTACTGATCTCCACCGCCTCTAACTCTCTTTTTCTCTCTGACGCAATTCCTTCCCTAGAAGCTTAACCCGTAAGAACCCTTCGCCAACCTCCACCGCCGACGCCCACTACTGCCAAAGCCCACCACTGATCTCCACTACCTCTAACTCTCTCTTTCTCAAACGTGACTCCCAGCCCGCAAGAACCCCACTGCTAATCTCCTCCATCGATTCCCACCAATCGACCCTACCTTGCACTAATCCCCACCATCAAGGCCTTGGCAAAAATGGGTTATGAGGTGATGATTTCTGATGATGTTGGCTGATTTGTTTGCAAAAATGGGTTATGAGGTGATGATTTCTGATGATTTTGGCTGATTTGTTTGCAAAGATGGGTTATGAGGTGATGACTTCAAAATGCCAAAATGGATTAAGGGTTTTGGTGGTTTAATTCAAATGGTGAAGATGATGGTGGGTTAGAGAGAGTAGAGATAGAATGGATGGCTTAATGTTAATGGTAATAATGGGCATCGATAGCTGATCAATATGGCGAATGGTCTCGTTGTCATTGACTTTGTTTGAGAGATGCATAGTTCATATATATGTTTATGTATATAAAAAATTGTAACTAAGAAGATATAGAAATTGTAATGCGTATGCAAATATACATGTGTGTGTTTGTGTATATAATATGAGAAGAGATAGAATTGAAATTTCAAAATACATATGTATGTGTTGTTTTTTAGAGAAATTAATATAAGAAATATATTTGATAAGGTTTTAGAGAATATATATTTGAGACAAAATTTTAGATATATATATATATATATAATTTTAAAGAAATTTTTAGAAAAAAATTAATTTAAGAAATATTTGATAAAAATTAATTAGAGAGATAAATTTGAAGAGAGTATTGTGTGAGAGAGGGATGATATATAATTTTAGAGAAAAATAAATTTAAAGGAAATTTTGGAAAGAGAAATCAATTTAAAGAAAATCTTGGAAAGAGAAATTAATTTAAGAAATATATTTCAAAACATTTTAGAAAGAATTTATTATTATTTTTTAAATCACTTTTGATCAATACATGTATGAGTTAATCTAAAGGTCATTTTTTGTCAATTTACATTATCAAGAGAGGTTAATAGGGTCATTTCACTATTTATAAGGGTAATTTAGGCATTTCATAAATTTTCTTTGCTTAGATCAGCAATTCCAACCCTTGTCAGTAACCTCAACTGATGGCAGGGGGAATCTGTAATTTCAAATTAAAGCAGAAAAGGGACAGTGTAGGTTTCCGAATTATAGGGGAGGTATTAACAATTGTTAGAAACCATAAGGGAGGTAAGTGTAATTAACCCCTTTTTTTATCAGCAAAGAAGAAAACTTTTATTGATGAAAAAGAGCACAAGGAGTACATACGTTGTAACATCCTAACCTAATTACTATAGAATTAAGGGTGCTGCGTAAACTTTAAGAGAACATTACTGTAAGACTAGACTATGACAATAACGTCGCAATGATAATTCTTGTGAGAATTAAAATAGAAGTGTTGAAATGAAGGCCCAGCCCATGCAGCTCCATTAAACCATGGCATTAAGGAGAGGGGTCAGAAGGCCTTATAGATAGCGCAGAGGAGCTAGAGACGGGCGATATGGGACAATCTAACACGCCCCCTAGACTATATAGCCCGCGGAGGGAGGCCAAGTGTGCGGCCCCGTGAGTCTAGCCCAAACTTGGCTCTAATACCATATTTAAATGAAGGCACAGCCCATGCAGCTCCTTAAAACCATGGCTTTAAGGAGAAAGGGTCATGTCACGACCCGAAACCCACCCTACGCGGATCCCGAGGACGTGATGCCAGTTGGCCACCTTGCCGATTTTCTCCACCGACAATGCGACCAACCAAAGGCAACTTCTGAACTTAACAATGAATTGCATTCCAAATGTAGGGTCAAAATAGAAAAAATTAAAACCTTTTAAATTGAAAATGCAACTCATCCAAATACATCAGAGCATGTCTAGATTCAGTCACCAAATATCTCTAGAGTATCGATATACATGCTCCAATGCATCCATCCTATATAATTGAATTACTTAAAGCGGAAGTTACACCAATACATTTCAGCTAATCAAACTCATCTCCAATGATCAACAATCAGAATGTCTCAAAGTACAATTTAGTCATAGTGGTCCAACATGCTAGGCTAACCTCATCACTAACGATGTGAGATTGTAATACAAGTTATGAACTTAACCTTACAGAGTATGTAGTCAACTTGACTTGGAGTTCATCTCATCAGTGTAAATCATTTGTTCCTCTCTAATTCTGCTAGTTATCTCATTGCATATCATCCGTCACGAGCTACCCGAAAAATGGTTATAAATAAGAGGTGAGCTAACAAAGCTCAGGAAGTAAATTCATAGCTTTGCCATGGGTCAGGGTCAGTTCACAAGAATGATAGAAGAAAGGGATAACAGATAGCTAATAGCCAACGAGCAACAGTAAATGCATAGCCAGTCACCAAGATGCGCAATAATGACTCGGAGGTCCCAAGGGCTTATCCCAAAATAAGATACAAGAAGATAGTAATAATGAATCCAACAATCGGGATTTAGCCAATCATGATAATCTGCTACCACAACAAACACGAGAGCCAATCAAAAGTATAACATGCTTGCATAGAATATGATCATCCAACAAGTACCAAGGATATATCATCATCGAGTAAGGTATAACATGATTGCAATAATATGATCATTCACAAGACATAGAATATGATCATTCAACAAATACAAGAATAAATCATCATCGAGTTCTAATAACCCAGAATTGCGTGAATCACCCGGGGCCCAGCATACCCTACTGGAACGCACATTCAGTTTTGCCTCTTTATCTCGGGCCTATTGAATAGCACTAGAGCTCTTATTATCTCAGGTCCTGAAGGACATACAAGACCCCCAAAGGGTCTTTCCCCCATGTAATCTGTGAATAGATGGGCCATTGTGTCTGAGCACAACCCCGGGTACATACCAAATATCATGATCAATAAAATTCCACACAGGATGTACAACCGTACAAAACAATTGATATCACAATCAACAAGTCATAAAGTGTGTGGAATAACAAGATCTCTATCAACAGGATATATCTCAAGATCATGACACGATATACAGGATGGTATAAACATGCTCAAGCATCAACAAGTCAAGATCGCAAAATGATATAGGCAAGCAAGTCGAACCCAAAGCACAGACATGAACAAATAATCACAAGTCGATTGCCATCAATCAAGGAGATCAAGTTCATTGGGTAATCACAAGTAGATTGGCATCAATCAAGAATTCAGGTTCATCAGGTAGGAAATGGAGTACAAGTTTGGTAACATATGTAAATAAATGTGACTGGCTGAGGAAGGACCACATAACAAAGTTCAGATTTACTTACCTCGGTTTCTTAGTATTGCATTTCCCATTTGCAAATACTCTGATAATCTCTAAATACTTCAAGCATGTCCTTGCATAGCTTGAATAATTATCATTAATTACATACAGATCAGAATTCATTCATTCAAGTCATATTCATCATCTTAGGATTCTATCAGATGGCTTAATTAAGTTCATTGGCCTATTACCCACTCATTGGGTTTCAACTTATGTTATTAAATTCCTTAAATAGGCTTAGCAGCTGTCAGAATAATATTTTAAGTCATTTTTACTCCAGTCGTTATCAGTTAAGCACTTATTTGACCTTAGGGGAAAAATGGTAATTTTGTCATTCTCGCTCCGGACCCTATCGTGGTCCTCAGAATATCCCAGATATCTTATATATAAATTTCAAAGTCTTTTGGACTTCATTTGGTATCTGTTTTTTATCATCAGGACACATCGATCATTTCTCATTTTAGACGTCGACCATTCCGGAGTCTTATTCAGCCCTTCAATTTTTGTAATTATGCTTATGACAATTTATTAGATCAGATTGGCCTTTATTCAGCCTCTACTTGCACTCACCGTACTCGGGGGCATTTTGGTCATTTTATGTTTTATGAAATTCTGCTCCTGATTCATCATTTAATCATGTGTACAGTTTCATGAGTATTTGGGCTTCTATCGGTATCAATTTCGTCCCATTTGGACTTCATTTAGGCTTCGTATAGCATTAGGGGCATTTTGGTAATTTTAGACTTTCACGCATCACGTTTTTCGGTATTTCGTTTGGTAGTACGGACTCCACTGTTGAGTCCAGAGTGCCCAGCATAATTAAAATGGACTATTTTTTATTTTTATTTGACCCTGGGTATCATTAAGGGTAATACAGTCATTTAACACTTACGTGTCTATATTTTTTGGCACTTAATTTCACGAATCAGACTCCACCGTTGAGACCGGAATACCCAAAATAGTGGAAATACACTATTTACTTACTTTATTTGGACTTCGTTTGACCCATTTAGGGTCCAAGGGTAAAATAGTAATTTTACCCATTTAATAAAATAATTAAATAAATTATTTTATTAATTGTTTACTTTTTCCAGGGACATATTTGAATTAATCTTTTAAAATCTGGGCCGCAATGCAAATGCTCAGAACAGTTGGGGGGTCAAAAACTAATTTCAGAAAACTTTGGGGTTCAAAATAGAATTTCAGAAAATAAGGGTTCAGAACCGTCCAGTTTTAGGGTTCAAACAATTGAACCGGTCCAAAACTCCTAAACCAACCGGTTCACCTCCTTTCACTACGTCATGCTGACGTCGCGATGATGTTAGCTTCATTAAACAAAACCGCAGCGTTTTGTTTCAAATTAAGACCTGTTTTAAACGGTCAGGACCCGATCTTTTTTTTACCTGATACCCGACCCGTGACACTGTTCATCGTCTTCCTCATCGAGGAGGACGTGAACAGTCCAAACCCTAGTTTTTTCTTCTTAATTTAGTGACATTCTAGCCATGATTTCTCACTGCTTTTCTTTCTAAATTGTTTCTAGAGTCTTAGAGATTGGTTTAGCATTCATTTCGTGGTTTGTAACAAGCTCAAAAGCTTGATCCAAGCTTTAATGGGCGACTGAATAATTGGATCACACATCCTCATCTCTTAACCATTTTTTATAATTTTTGGTTTGTTGTGATCACATCGCCCTAAGGATCACTACCCCATTCACAAAACTAAAGTTTAAGCTTTAATCGGAAGAGTTCCAATTTGAATTCGAGATTGCAACTCCAAATTCCTCTCTTTCCTTTCATGTTTTTAGCTCAATATTTGTGGATTCCGGTTACCCCTAGAACTAGTTTAAGTCCTAAGTTACTAGGATAAGTTATGCTTTACTTGTTTCAGACCCATTTTCAAGCTTCCAACAATGGCGGTTCCTCACTGGTTTAAACATTCCGAGCTTCCTAGGCTTTCCCAAGTTGCTTAAAACTGTCCCTTTTGTGTCAATTTAACACATGCATGTAAATATAGGCACTCAAAACACTAAAAGAGTGAGCAAAAGAAGAAAAGGAAATTCTGGGTTTTTGGTTTTATACCTTGGTCAACCACTGTTCTTTCTCTTAAGCTCAATTCTGCTCCTTCATGGCTCACCACTAAGCTTTTTAGTCGACCTAGCCACGTAGGTAAGGTTCAGTCCTCCCTTTTTCTTCTTGCACTCCTTCCAATGGGTTACACACCCACACCATGCACATACACACTTCCATTTCTCTCTCTACCTTAACACACACTCATCACACAGGTCTGGCTTGCACTGTTTTATGCACACAACACACTCATTTGCTCTTTTCCCACAAACAACCCTCTCCCCTAGTTAAGTTATCATAATTAGGTCTCATATTTAGGTATAGGCATATATATATATACATATTGCTGCAGGAAAATAATGGGTGGAGGTGGGATTCAATGAGGGTCTGCCACCTCATTGTTATTAAATTAGATTTTAGCATTATATGATATACATATATATATATATATATATATCTTTTGTAAAATAAAGCACAAAAGTGCTCATGGGCCAGGTGGTTAAATTTTTGGGAGGAAATTTCTTACTCCCTTAGGTCTAGGGATCAATTCCCATGACCACCCATTTTTGTCTCTTTTGACTAATTTTTATCTTATGCCTTGTTTGGCTAGCGCAGAATTTCATTTTAGGTTCTTCTTTCATAATTTCTTTTCTGTTCCTCCTTTTTCGAAACGGTTTCTTCTGGGGGTTTCCTATTTCAGTTAACTTCGACGCCAAATGCCCCGTGTCAGTTATTATTTATTTGTGGCAGTCATAATTTGCTAATTCAAGTTTCCACAGTGTAGAAACGACATCATTTTACTTAATTAATTGGTAATTAGGCTTGGGTATCACACCATCTTCTCCAGACATGTTTAATTATTTTTATTGGTTTCTCATGACCGTCGAGAGATAATGATTAATTTTCCTTAATCATTCTTTAAGTCAGTGCTAATTAATAATTAGCAAACTAATTATTAATTAAGCTAGGTCGGGGTGTTACAGGTCAGAAGGCCTTATAGATAGTGCAGAGGAGCTGGAGACCGGCGATGTGGGATAATCCAACAAGAATAAATGGATATGAAAAACAACGATGAAATTTTAATGAAAGTAAAATATAACTGTTAAATTAAATCAACTATATAAAAGAGAAAATTTTAATGAAAGTAAAATATATTAAGAAATTTAAAGATGTACAAATTAAGTAAACTCAATGAATAAGATATTAAATAAAAGTACAAATTCCCACCAACGCAACAAAAATATAAAAAATCATAGAAAATAGAGTTGCCAAGTCTTGAACCCGAGACCAAGTAATAAAGAAAAAAATTATGTCCAAAAATAATACCAACTAGGGTGCAGCACTTTTGTGATATATTTGCCACATGATATATATATATATATATCCCATAAAATACATGTATGGCTGCACACAAAAAGTTGGGTGTCATCACCCTATTGGACCAACACTTCATCCAATTACAATGCATGCAAAAAACCTAAGAATGCATGCTGAGACTATACTAAACTTTGTGTCAGGTGGAGAGTCTTCATTAGACCTTGCGCATGTGTGTGTGTGGCTAGAGGGAGGAGAGAGAGAGAGAGAGAGAGAATAAGAAGAATAAGGAAAAAGAAGAAGGAAGGAGGAAAAAGTCTGCATAGCTGTTTAGAGCCTTGAAAGTTCAGAATTGAAACCAAACAGCAAGAAGCATCATTTGTAGATGGTAAAACTCTAAAACCTAACTTTATCTCTCTAAGAAATCTTGTGGGTACGTATTGTTTGATGAAAAAGAGGTGCATCCATGTGTTTAGTATGATGAATGGAAGAAATGGGATAGTTTAGGCTTGAGAAACCTTAAAAAACCCCACACCCGAAAGTGAGAAAAATTTGGATTTTGAACCCATGGTGATCTAAACTTAAAACTAATTGCGTGGATCAAAAGAGCATCAAAATTAGAGTGTATTGCAATTTAAATCATCAAAAATGGTCAAGGGACCATGGAAATATCCTGAGTTACAAGTACGGTGGAATAAATTTGGGTGATCGGAATCTAGTTGTTTTGCTTGATTTTAAGAATAGAAAAATGTTCCCCAGGCTTTCAGAAATCCAATAGAACAAAAATGTGGCAAAAACATTGAGTTAAACTTCACGAAATAGGAAGAGAGTACGTCACCGAAAAAATGAGTCTCGTCGGAAACCCCACTGCAACCCTCTATTTCGACCCCGAATACCCATAAAATCTAAAAACTAACCATAGATATGGAGTCCTCATACAAAAATAGTTCAAACCATGTTGGCCTCGTCGTTAGAGATCATCGGTGCCAGAGAGGGTGACGGGAACCCTCACTAAAAAAATGAGGAAGAAGACACTGTTTGAGTTGTTCGAGTCGGGTCTAGATCTGTGTCGAGTGAGAACCGACCTAGATGCAGTAATGGTATGTCATGCCCCGAATTTTCATAAGCCCGAGAAGTGAGTGAAATGAAATAAGAAAAATAAATAAAAGGTAATTAAGTAGACTTAGTTGATTATTTATTTATTTTCTCACATTTCCCCAAGATTTGAACATGAAAACTTGCTATTAGACTTAACCAAAATAGTCTTCTAATGTCAATAGATTATCTCTCCCAACCTATATTCAAAATTAGTCTGAGTCATGGTAAAAAATGGCCTCCAAAATGGCCCCAAAATGTCTATAAATATACCTTGGAACAATAACCCAAATGGTTACCAAGTGCCCTAAAACATAGGCCAAGAATTTCACCCAAGATAGTCTAAGGAATTGGCCAAACATGGCCCATAAGAATGGCCAAACATGGCCCAATAGGGTGGCCAAACATAGCCCAAAAGAGTGGTCAAACATGGCCCAAAAGAATGACAAAAAATGGTCCCAAAGGGTGGCCAACCATGGCCCAAGGGTTGGCCAAACATGGCCCAAAAGGATGGCCAAGGGCAAGTGTTAAGAGGGTGTTAGGCTAGGCGCGCAAGGGGGGCATCGTGGGTGCCCAAGCGCGCAGGCGCGTGCACGGCATGGGCGTACGAGGCAAGCAGCAGGGAGCGCGGCACTCGCGCAGCACGCGCGGGGAGCACGCGGCAGGGGCCTGGACTGGCTGGGCTATTTTCCTGCAGAATCATTGTAGCTACAGTGTATTTACTACAGCTAAATTTCTCTGTCCAGCAGCTGATTTTCTCTGTTTTTCTAAATTTTTTTCCAAAGTATTACAAGCTACTTTTTCCCATTTTTAGCCTATTTCTTCAAGGTTTTTAACCCCCTCCCCCCTTTTAGCACTTTTTCCACCTATATTTAGGGTGTTTTACACACCTAACTAACCTTTCAATTTTCATAAAATTTTAGCATGGTTTCTTTTGCTTTCTAAGCCTTGTCCACCTAAATATTCTACAACACAATCCACCACCATGAAGTTAACTACAAGAATACCTCCCCTTACTCAACAAAGCATTTATACATCATTTTAACATATAATCCATCATATATACACATGTACTTGAATTTCAAAACATCAAAATCTCATGCTCATTACAATATATAAGGCCTTGCCCATTGCTTCCATAATATACAAGATTTCTACAAGTAAATACATATGTCTTAGGGCTTATGCCCTCATACATACAAAAATATGCCCCAAGGGCCAAATATCTTTCATAGTCCGCTTCCCCTCCATCCTTCAAGACTTCATCAAGTTTCAAGTACCGGGAGCCTCATCTGTAATATGATATCCCATAAAAGGTCAACACAACTGCTGGTAATGACATAGTGCTAATGCAAGGAACAAAGTTAAGACGTTGCATGTGCAAGTGTACATTTATAAGCTATAACCTTCCAATCCCTCAATGCTATGCAATGGACAATATGCATGACACAAGCATGCAACTCTATGCTACACCCATGTCTCGCTTCATGGTCCTTCCCTATCAGCCCGCGAGTACTGTCGTATGTCTGGCTTCACAGTCCGTCCCCGTCAGCCCGCGAGTACTATCATTGGCCAGATTTTGGGTTTTTCACCACAGGATATAGACCCTCATAATGCATAACACCAATGTGCTCAACCCACACTATGTTTCCAAGGGTTCACACCATGCCAATATGCCTTGATTTTTCTATGCAATCTCAATGAGACATTTTATCACATACTTGGTATACACCTTAAATCATGCATCATACATAAAGTAAAGTATAACTTTCAAACCACCAAATTTCTTCTATATTAACATATGCTATAATACAATCAATTAAACATACAGTCATGTCACATGTTCGCTACCTTACCAATTCTCAAAGAAAACATAATTACACAAAGCATCAATGCATTAAACAACCATATCTTTCAAAACACAAGACTTTATCCACATGAACATAAGCCACAATGCAATGAATTAAACATATATTCAAGTTACATGTTCATTACTTTGACAAATTCTCAAAGAACACTCAAGTCCACAAACTACCAACTGTAGGTTTTCAAAGCAACTATTTACTAAGTGACTTTCTAACAACAAGTAAACATATAAATCATTCAATCAACATATAAAACACTCATAAAATTAACCTTATTCTTTACTTAGCAAGATATCATACCTAAAAGGATTTTTCTCAACCCTAGGGAGTTGTGTCCATTGTGCAGCCAAACCATTCGGTGTTATATCCTTTGACATGGGGAACAACTTCCTAGAAGGAAGTCTTATGAAAATCCAAGCTTAGAAGTGAGTTTTGGAGGCTTGAAAGTTGGAGAAACCTAGGTTTTCTTCATTTTTCTCTCCACGAACAAGTTGCTACGTTTTTCTCAGACCAATTCTGCGAAATGTAACACTAAGGGGTCCTATTTATAGTAAAAGGGCCAAGGGGTGAAATGACATTTTTGCCCTTAATGAGTCCGGGACCCTGTTACACTACAACTCGTCCCGAAATGCCTCAATTCGACATTTTGCTTTAACCAAAGTTCTTAAAATTATTTTAAATGATATTTTTCCAAAAAATTTATTTTTGACTGTTGGCGGTTTCGGCCAGGTCCACCCGGGATGCCCTTTTGGTCTAATTTTTCAAACTATCTCCGATTAGGCTTAAATTCTCACAAGAGGTGTATTTTAACATTATAAGCATGTTTCGCTTCTATGGCATACTAAAATTATGCCTTTAAATATGACTTATGCCTAAATGATGCATGTATAACGCCCTACCAGTAAACAACAGTGCATGAATAGTGCCCTACCGGCAAAAAAAGAAAAATTTTCGCTTATTTTTCAAATCTCTACATGGTAAGTTGATACTACGTCATTTTGGGAGTGGGATTTTAAATTAAAAAGGAAATGAGACTATTTGGCAATGCGGATAAGGCCCTAATTTAATAACCCATGCAGGATTGGGATATCCTATCCCTGTTTTCCTGCCTTGTCCACTATTTAGCATATTGAAAAGAAGAAAAAATAGAGGAGCCGCAGCTCCCCAGGTTCGAACACCCAACCTCACGCACATGAGGGACTTAAACCTTCACGCATGACCACTGTGCTAGTTTCACACTGTGTAGTTTTATTAACAGAATGTATATATAAATTAAATAAATGGTTTAATTAAATTAATTTAATTTAATTTTGATAAAATGTCCCATACCCTATTAAAATGAAAGAGGAGTGTATTCTGACTTTTTCCAACGTTCTGGACCTAATGACGAGGTTTGTTTTACGAGATGGAATCCCAAAAATTTAGACACGCAAAATGTAAAAATTATCATTTTGCCTTTAATGACACAAAGTCAGTTAAATGCCAGAGATGGACTATTCTGACTTTCCTTGACAATCCAGAATCGACGGTAGAGTCCATTTCAGCAAACGAAGTGCCAAAAAATATGACACGTAAAAGTGTAAAATAATGAAAATATTCCTTGGCTTAAAATAAACTATAGGTACCCAAATTTAGATCTTGAAAAGCCTAATCCAATTATCTTCGACACTTCAGACTTGACAATGACATCCTTTTGAGGAAAATAAAACTTGATAATAAATTAAAAAATAACCAATATGTCCTTAAGACTTAATGAAGCTACTGAAAGAGTGTAATTGGAATAGAAAGAGCTCTAAGTTAACAATTAAATTGTGTGATGCTTTAAACAATAATGTAACAAGACTTTGAATTATGATTATAGGGACCTTCGACTAAAGAAATGATTTTTGGGTATAAGCTTTTGGACTTCAGTTGAGTATTTCATGTCATGTTTAAGGTGGATTTTATTATAGATATAAATATTGAACTCTTTTATGACTTTGATAATAGACGTCTTTCAATTAATATCATTTTGAATGACTTATCGATATATATTGTCATTTCCTTTATGGCATTTGATAACAGATACATTATACCTAGTATATGTTTTGAATAATCTATCGATATCTATATTGTCTTCCTTGATTTATGAAAATGTTTCATAAGATACTCAAAACACAATATGGTTTCTTACCGACCTTTGAATTGTTTTGACTAAAAACTAGATATAGAACTCTTATTTGAATAACAAGATTGTTATTGATGATTATTGATTTTGGATATGATTTTAATGTTTTGAATAGAACACCCTTCTATGATTGGTCATTATTGAATAGATTGTGACTTTATCGAACCCTACCCATGGGGTATATTGGTGGTGAGCCATACAGGCGGCATTATCAAACTAGTTTTATCAAATATCAATCTGAGTCAGTGAGGTTCTAATTTGCTGGTCATAGAATCTTTTATGATTGGTCATTATTGAATAGATTATGAATTTATCGAACCTTACCCACAAGGTATATTAGTGGTGAGTAGTACAGATGGCATTATCAAACTAGTTTTACCGAATATCGATCTTAGTCAGCGAGGTTCTAATTTGCTGACCATAGAAGAGGAATTTATTGGTTTGAACTTTTATGAATATCGAATATGAACCATGATTGAATTTTGAATCATTGAACTATGATTTTGATTTATCAAACTATGACTATGATTGAACCATGATATTAACTATTGAACTTCGAAATTGTTTATCAAACTATGTTATTGAACTATGATATTGACTATTGGACTTTGAAATTGTTTATTGAACTATGTTATTGGACTATGATTAAGATTGAACCATGATATTGATTTTGAACTATAATTATTGTTATCAAACCATGATTTTGGACCATAACTATGATTGAACAATAATATTGACTATTGTTATCGAGTTATGTTATTGAACCATTATTATGATTGAACTATGATATTGATTATTGAACTATGACTATGATTGAACTATGTTATTGATTATTGATTTACGACTATGATTGAACTAAGATCTATTGAAAATGAATTTGATACTATTCTCTGAACTTTTATGTTTTGATATAACGTATTCCAATTCTATATGAGTATAGACATTTCAGTATAGAACTACATAATAGTTTTGAAACCCTTGGCATGTTATGGAATTCTCATGGAGCCATCGAGCTCATTATAGATGTTTACCATGTTTTCAGGTAAATTTTAGACAGACTCGTTTTCAAGTGATGCAGACTAGGTCCTTAAGGGATGAAGCGAGTTTTTTTTTTTATGAGTCCTTGACTGAAGATACATTAGATGGTTTCTAATTTTTTGAATTAAGTTGTGTAATGTTATACTACTCAACACTACATGGTGACATGAAAACTTTGTCTTTCAGAAACAATGTTTAAATTGACTGATTAGGTTATGTGGCTTACTTTATAAATATGAAAAAGAAAATAAAAAAATTATTCCGCTACGTTTGATGAATGGTAATTAAAAAGATGATTTGATCATTAAAAGGCCTCGGTGGCCGATCACGGACCCCTAATCTGCATAGGTCGAGTTCCGGGTCGTAACATACGTAAACATCAATAAAAGAGAGAAAGAGAGGGGAAGCTTTATAAGCATCTTAACTAGGTTGGTACATTGCAGCCAACATAATCATCTGCAGCACCACGCCCAAAACAAGACCTAAGGATGGCAAGAAACCACCCCAACCAATGTAGAGAAAACTTGAAATCACTGCTCACAGAAGGGACAAAATTTCTTACAATTCACCAAAAGAGCTTCACCAACCCACTAAGATAAGCAACAGAGCTTCACCCAAAGTAGACCTTCGCCCGAATAAACAAGCCAAATAAGATAGAACCCTGCATTCAAGTGCTAAAATTGTCACGACCCAAAAACCACCCTCTGTGGATTTTGAATCGCGACACCGACCCCACCTTTTTGCCAAACCAACATCTGAACTTGCTACACAATCAGTACTATTAACATGCAATAAATATCATAACATAAACAACGGAAGTCTCTAAATAAAAGTCGCATGCTAGAAATCATAGATTTTCTATATACAGATAAAAACTCTAAAGCACCTATCTAAAGGTTTCAATACAAACATCCCCTAGGACGTGGCTAACATGGGAGGCTACAAGACTGTACTGAATATTATACATTATGTTTATCCCAAAAATGTCCACAACTATCTAGCAGACTAATACTGTCCTCCTACAGCTTCTTTTCCTGAAATAGTCGGATTAAATCTATAATGAGCTAACTTAGCCCAGTAAGTAATTCTCCTTTACTCTGCCATGTGTACAAGTCAATATAGAAAAGCATAATCCAAATGAATGAATAATGATAAGGAAATGATAACTAGTCAATATCATAAAGTCATAGCTCATCAATGGATATCAAATGGTAAGAAGCACAAATGATAATCAAAAGGAAATCTGGTCTGATAACAATAATCATACTGCTACAATCATGATCTATCTCAGGCATAATATCATAAGCACTCAACAAAGCTTTGCAATCACATAATCATTCACAGGGAAAATATGATCAACCTATGAATTTTCAATAATAGATAATGATAGAACAAAAGTGGATGCACCTTAATTTGAGGCTCGAAATACCTCTGGGATCACTTATTCAGGCCCAAACCAGGGTCTCTGAATAGTACTAAGATCTCTATAATATATCTAATTTTTGCGTCCTCTAGGATAAGATCGTGCACTATGTCTCGCATAGCCACGATAGCTAATGTCCCACAAGGAACCTAGACCCATAGGTCAGTAGTAAGCATCAGATGGATTTTGTAACTGAGCACAAATTCGCCACTCATAATATATCAAGATCATGCGACCTCCACGAAGAGTATAAATGTGGAATATAACTGTTTTCGACCGCGAGAATATAACTGTTGCCCCATTTTGGGCTATAGTAAAACTGGGCTGCTAAGAATATAACAGATAGGCCCTTTTGGCCCTAGGTACAAGTGTATAGAATAGTCCATTGTTTAATCGTACAAAAATCATGATCAAGATATATATAATAGTCAATTGACATATTCCACAAGATAGAACAAGTATCGCATATGTGGATAAATTGAAAATTCTAGCATATATAAGAGTACAATGTAGTAATGAAAAAATTGATGACATGGCTAGAAGTATCACATGCAGAGATCAGATATTACTTACCTCTTACTTTATCTCTTTAGAAAGTCAGATTGTTTTCCTTTTTCCTTTCGATGTTCCTATGATTCAGTTAACACATCTCAGTCTATCTTTACAATATTTATGCTATTCATCAAATTTTATGTCTCTTTACTATAAGTATCTTATTTTCTAAAATAGACTCTACTATTGAGTCTAGAACGTCGAAGAAAGTCGGTTTAGGCTTTTACGGACTTCAATTTAGACATCTATATTAAAAAGGGCAAAATGGTCATTTTGCACTTTTTCATATCTTTATTTTTTGGGATCTATTTTCATAAATCAAACTTCACCATTGAGTCCTAAATGCCCAAAATAATAAAAATTTACTATTCATTCACTTTAATCAGAGTCCATTTGACTCATATTTGACTTAGGGGCATTTTACTAATTTTCCCTATTTCTAATTAATTAAATAAATATTTAATTAATTTATTCTTGGGTCAATTCATAATTGACCATAAGTCCAGGGTCTATTTACAATTTCTAAAACTTTTGGGCCAAATCAGAATTTCAAGATTTACTATTATGTGTTGGAATAGCTAAACAGTGGCTAAGCCCCTAAAGTAGGGATAAGCTATCCCCATTCTTGTTTAGGTTTTAATTTCAATTTCTAACATCAGTAGCCAAACACCCCCAATTCCACTTAATATAGAACAAAAAATGGCACAGTTTTGAAACATGTCTTATGTGCCGGTGGGTTGGGTCTGACCTGAACCCTGAACCGACCCTGAACCAAACCCAACACTGTTCTTCTTCTCGGGTGGAGATTCCGGCACGTTCTCTGACACTGGCCAATGTTTTTGATGACCTTTCAACTTATTTTCAATGCATTTTTCTTCCAATTTCCCTAAGGATTGCATCTCTATATTTGGTTTTTCACATGACCTTTTCCAACTTCACGAATTGACAAAAACTAGTGGGTCTCCGGCGAGACCCACAATTTCAGCAACTATTTCTTTTTCTAATTTCCTGCCTTCCTACCCTCCATTTTTGCCCCCTCTCTTCCTCTATTCACCTTCAGCAACCCAAGGGAACCATTTCCCTACTATTAAATCATCACAAAACCCTCTATTTTTTGTACACTCACTAAACCTGCAACTTAGTGGTTCTCACTAATTTTCCCACCATTTGACCTTATTTTGACTGCAGTGTATTTCTTTATGATTATAGTACACAACCCTATTGTTTTCATCATGCTTACAACTCCATAAATTTAAAAACACGAAAACGATAATTTCAAGGGTTTCACCCACATTTTTCTGTTGCATGACTCTTCTCCCCCACTTCTGATTTCATCTTTGAGTTCTTTAGAGTTCCTCCTTCACTCACAGCTTCCTTGGTTTCCTTCAGTTTCTTGTTTTCTTTCAAACCACACATATATATACTCCAAGTAATTGCCTTAGCTTCTTCTCTCTCCTCTCTCAATTTTCCCTTCTTCCTCTCTCTTTCCTCCCTCTTTCCTCCCTCTTTTCATAATTCTTTGTCTTTCTACTTTATATTAATTGTAAAGATATTATGTATATTATATATATATATATATTTATATGACACACACACACACACACACACTCTCACAAACATATGTCTGCCGATAGTCACTCTTGCACACACAGTGGCTCACTAGTCTCACACATACTGATATATATATATATATATATACATACATATACTTTCAGTTTTACATATATATATATACACATATATGTTTCATACCACCTTGTATATGTACATATATATATATGTATATATACACACATATATAATCATATTTAGACACACACACTACTATATATATACTTGTAGGTATATTTATTACTATACTTTATATATATATATATATATATACTTATACATCTATTTATATATATACATGTACATATGTATATGTATCTATACTTACATAGGCACATATTTCTGTACTGTCGATGTTTCTGTACAGGTATTTCTTGGGCATTTGGGGTTGCCTGAAATCATCATCGTATACTGACGTCAATTGTGCACTAATGTTATGTAGAAATCTAACATATGTTCGGTTTGTCTGTACACACATTTTTTTCGATCTCAAAATATCTTGAGATCATGGATTCCACTACTTGCCCTAGTATGCGTACCCATCACTGTATACTAATCATCATGATAGTTTGGTATATTTGAGGTCTACTGTCTTCGGTTTGAGTTGGTCTCAATTTACTTTTGGTATTATACTCATAGGCTTGGTCTGATCTTGGTTTTATTATTTGATCTTTAGGATATAAAAGGAATTATCCTAGTTCTTTTGGGTCGGGGTGTTACAAAAATAATACCCAAAAAGAATTTTTGCAATTTGACAAGGCCTTCACATATTAGCTGAGAGAAACAAATACAAATGATCTAATAATGGAAGTTGATCCAACGCTTATAAACAATCATTCGAGTGAAGTACACTGAGTTCCCAAGAATTTTTGAAACTTAGCATAGGCAAGAATAGGGCTCACAAAAAAAAGTAACCAACCAATCAAAAGCTCAAAGTTATACTTTAGAAAAGCAACACCAAGAATCTCAAAAAAATGTGGACTACATCAACAAACAAGTCTCAAGCCGGCATCCTAATTTAAGTAGGGCTGAAGAAACACCGAGCAAAATTCAAAGTATTACAGAGAGCATATTTTGATCCTTGAAGCAAGACCAAAATAGATTTATTAGAAAATTCAATCTCACACAAATCGAAGAAGTATTATTTGAAAACCCCAACATTACTAAAAATTTTGATGCCTTCATCATTACATTATTAGAACAAAAAGTCAACCAAGATATTCAACATCATCATTCTTGCAGCAATATAGAAGATAGAAGCTAAATGAATCTCTTTGCTTTTGATCATAGAATTGACTAAAATCTCCATATTTATAGTATCCTAAGAAAGATCTTTCGGTGGGCATTCATTGCTTACATAATAGCCTCTAAACCACAAATAAATATGTTTTATCTCTTACATATTTCCAAAGTAGACTTTAACTGTAAGGAGCTACGTGAAACTGGTTTCAACACTAGTTGATCCCTTGTACAATTCATAAAAATTCCAACACTAGTTGTGATTCTCTCATTTTTTTCTTGCTTACTTAAACTTATAATAATTTCAAAATGAATTGTTAATGTTAGTGAAAGATCAAATTTTTCTAAGTCTATTAATTCAACTAGAAAAAAATAAAATAAATTTTTTTAGAACAAATTTCAAACAAAATCTCCCATGAAATCATTTTTGCAAGTTTAAGAATTAGCTTATTTCTCCCATGAAATCATTTTGGCAATGGAATTTTAATACCGAATTTTGAGGAACAAGAAGGTAACACAAGTACACATGCGACTCTATAGAAATCCATAAAAGAGAAAGAGTACTAAAACTCACCATCAATAGAATCCACAGAGGGATGAGAGTTTAACAAAGAGAAAACTCTCTTTCCAAGAAGCCTAAGGCTAAGATTAATAATAAAGAAAAACATTGTGCCTGACGCCAAGGTGTCCCTTTAGAGTCCCAAAACACATCCAACATCTGGAAAAAAAAAAAGGCACCAAGTTACAGTTCAAGGTTAAGTGAAGAATGAATAGATGTGAACTCTATTAGTCAGCAATTTTGGGCTAATTTCAAACTTAAACATGAATCTGCCCTGTGAGAATTGGCTTTAAAATATTATAAAATAGAAATATTTATGAGTCTACTTTCCAATAAAAAGAAAAGATAGTGCTCAAAGTTGATTTTCTAAATCTTGTTGCTGTCATTCTCTTGCAGCATGTCAAGGCCGACTGCACCAACCCGAGATCAGTCCCTTTTTTGTTTTGCTTCTAGTTGATTTAATTCACACTATAAATTGAGTTTTCAATTCCCACATGTTTTTTTATGAACCCTTTAGTTTTATTTAGTCAAATTTCTTGTTAGGTAGCTCTATTTTTTGGTGGAAATAGTCAAGTGGTCAAACAAAAGCTCAGAAGGTTGTTCCAAGGAAAGCTCTATATATACCCTAACTCATACATTAGCTGTTGAATTCTTGATGTGCTCTGATACCAAGCGTAATTGCTTAAACATGTAGCAATTGCTTGAGAATTTGTCTTCTTTCACAAATATACCTATTTTATTTCTCTTTCTTCTTTCTCTTGATTCTCATACATATGGAGCCCATATACTCTTTTATATAGGGCTAGGATTGCATATAAACATTTGAATACAATCTTTAGAATTCTTAAATAACCTTTAGAATTTGTAGGCAACATTTAGAATTCCTAGAAAACCCTTAAAGTTCCTAAATATATTCATGTATCAAACTATATGCAACTAGACAATTAT
This sequence comes from Nyssa sinensis, assembly GCA_008638375.1. Lineage (NCBI taxonomy): Eukaryota > Viridiplantae > Streptophyta > Magnoliopsida > Cornales > Nyssaceae > Nyssa > Nyssa sinensis. The sequence goes on along the minus strand of CM018051.1, from coordinate 24,289,176 downwards.
ACATTATAGAAACATTCAAAATTATATTTCCAACACTCCTTAATTTTGAATTTTTCTTTTCTTTTCTTTTCATCTTCAATCTCCATTCTTCATTCTTCATTCTTTAATCTTCGATTTTGTTGGCATCATTAATTAGGCTATACATATTTAAATACATGTTTAAGCAATTACGCTTGGTATAAGAGAATATTAAGAATTCAACATGGTATCAGAACTCCTGTACCAATTGCCTAAGAGCTTGTCTTCTTTCACAAATATATATGTATATATATATATTTTATTTCTATTTTTTCTTTCTCTTGATTTTCATACATATGCAGCCCATATACATTTTTTATATAGGGCTAGGATTACACATAAACATTTGAATACAATCTTTAGAATTCTTAAACAACCTTGAGAATTTCTAGTCAACCTTTAGAATTCCTAGACAACCCTCAAAGTTCCTAAACATATTCATGTATCAAACTATATCCAACTAGACAATTACGCATTATAGAAATGTTCAAAATTATATTTCCTACATTAGCTTGGGGCAGAATTTTTTTTCTAGAGTAGTCTCAACCTTTGGCTTCTTGAAAATAGATTTTTCTCTATGTTTAACTCTTATCATTCAATGGATTTTGTTGGTGGTAGAGTTTTACTCTCTTCGATGGATTTTGAAAGAGCCATGAGTGTATCCATTGAGTCTTCGAATGTGTACTTATGCTAACTTATTGTTCCACTAAATTTAGTATCAATATGGTATTAGAGCTTGTGGCTATTATAGCTAGTCATCATTGATGTTGATGTGAACCTCGCCAGGAAATAACGAGACCCAACAACGAAAAGGAGAATCCAAGATCGTTCTACAATCAGATCTGAATGGAAGACCTCAACCCGTTGTTTACGACAAACAAGAACCTCGGTATATATGACCTTGACCCATTGTTTAGTGCGAAACAAGAACCTCGATATAAGGAAGACACCACAAACGGTGGTGGAAATCCATTTGATAAGTCGTTGGTGAACGCCAAGGGAAATCCTGATAAGTTCAGATAGTTCTTCAAAGAACCATAGAGAAAATACTGTCACAATTTTACTGAATAATCGTCTGTCTGCCAAAATGTGGCTACAAGTTATTTTAAAACACTATGAAACCCTAGGGCCGAATAAGGCCTACATTAGAAAAAAGATATGGGCTAAAAATTTTCAAGCCCAAAACATCCTAAACTACCAACTAAATTAATTAAAGAAACCCACTAATTAAGTTAGAATTTCGCGCAGCCAAAAACGTCATTAGTGCAGGTACAAGCAACTTCAAACCCAATTTTGACCTTGATGCAGCTCGAATCTCGAAAATCTCAAAACATGAATGTTGTAGAACTATTCCTTGGATTTCTATAGCATCTTGAATCATCTCAATCGGAGTTCAGGATGAGAGAGGTATGCCCATATTACGAAGCGATGTTAAAATTGTACGAAAATCGCCCAATTAGCATTTTTGTCAATTTAAGCTTAGCCTTGGCCAGATTCTTCTCGAAACTTGAATCATGTTGATAAATATTTGTTTCCCACAGTGGTTCATGCTCAATGGGCCTCCACGAATTTTCCTAGGTCCATGCTTCTTGAATCAATTCGTTGAGTACATCCTTAAACTTCTTTGCTCGTGCTCTTGTAACCGGCCCAATTGAGACTTGAACTGGGTCCCTTGAAGTTGTGCTATGATTTGCAATGTTCCCCTCCTCTTGAAAAGGATTTGCCCTCAAATCATCACCTACATCGAAAGGACTCAAATCAGTAACATTAAAAGTAGCACTTACATTGTACTCACCAAGTAAATCTAGCTTGTAAGCGTTGTCATTGATGCGCTCTAGGACTTGGAAAGGACAATCTCCTCTTGGAAGCAATTTGGAACGTCTTTGCGTCGAAAATCTCTCTTTTCTCATATGCAGCCAAACCCAATCTCCGGGTTCAAAAATCAGGTTGTGGCGCCCCTTGTTGGCTTGTTTTGCATACTGCTCCATTCTTCGCTCAATGTTGAGTCTTGCTTTCTCATGAATTTGATTGACAAAGTCAGCTTTCTTTTTACCATCTAAATTAACATGCTCAGTCAAAGGTAAAGGAGATAAGTCCAATGGAGCTAAAGGATTGAATCCATACACAATTTCAAATGGTTAAAATTTAGTAGCAGAATGAACAGATCTGTTATAAGCAAACTCAACATGTGGTAAACATTCTTCCTATGTTTTGATGTTTTTTTTAATGATTGCCCTCAATAAAGTAGACAAAGTCCTATTTACTACTTCAGTTTGACCATCAATTTGTGGATGACAAGTAGTAGAAAACAAGAGCTTAGTACCTAGCTTACACCACAAAGTCTTCTAAAAATAGCTCAAGAACTTAGCATCTCTATCTGAAACAATTGTTCTAGGCATGCCATGTAATCTCACAATCTCTCTAAAGAACAAATTAGCAACATGCGAGGCATCATCCGTTTTGTGACATGGAATAAAGTGTGCCATCTTAGAAAATCTATCCACAACCACAAAAATTGAATCTCTCCCATGTTTAGTCCTAGGCAATCCTAACACAAAGTCCATTGAAATATCAATCCAAGGATCACTAGGAATTGGTAAAGGAGTATACAAACCGTTGGACCGTACTTTGGATTTAACTTGCCTACATGTGACACATCTACCACAAATTCTTTCAACATCTCGTTTCATATGAGGCTAAAAGAAGTGTTCCTGCAAAATAGCTAAAGTATATGAAACTCCAAAATGTCCCATTAATCCCCCACCATGAGATTCCTGCACTAACAACTCCCTTAAGGAACAATTAGGCACGCATAACCGATGCGCTCGAAACAGGAATCCATCAAGCCTAAAGAACTTACCACAAGCGATTTTCTCACAAGCCCGGTATTCCTCACAAAAGTCATGGTCATCAGTGTATAAATTTTTAAGGTGCTCAAAACCAAGCAATTTTGCATCAAGTGTGGAGAGTAATGCATACATGCGAGAAAGTGCATCGGCGACAACATTCTCCTTACCTTGCTTATACCGGATGACGTATGGAAACGTCTCAATGAACTCTACCCAACGTGCATGCCTTTTGTTGAGCTTGTGTTGGCCCTTCAAGTGTTTCAAGGACTCATGATCGGTGTGAATAACGAATTCCTTAGGCCATAGATAGTAGTTGCCATGTCTCTAATGCTCGGACCAATGCATACAATTCCTTATCATAAGTTGGGTAGTTTAATGCTGCCCCACTTAGTTTCTCGCTGAAGTAAGCAATTGGTCGTCCTTCCTACATAAGAACTGTGCCTATGCCAATACCTGAAGCATCACATTCAATTTCAAACGTTTTCAAAAAGTTAGGTAAAGACAATAAGGGGGCGTTGGTCAGCTTCTCTTTGATTAGTTGAAACACCTTCTCTTGTTCTTCTCCCTAGTGAAATCCAATGTTCTTCTTGATTACTTCAATAAGTGGTGCGGCTATGCTACTAAAGTCCTTCACGAACCGCCTATAAAAACTAGCAAGTCCATGAAAACTACGAAACATTACCTACACCTGTGGGACTCGGCCACTCTTGGATTGCACGTACCTTCTCTTCATCAACCTGTATACCTTGGGCACTAACAAAAAATCCCAGAATATACAAGCTTATCGGTGTAAAAATTACACTTCTTCAGATTAGCAAACAATTTTTCTTTCCTAAGCACATCTATAACAGATTTCAAATGTACTACATGATTGTCCACATTTTTGCTATAAATGAGTATATCATCAAAGTAGACAACAACAAATCTGCCTATAAATGCGTGCAAAATGTCACGACCTGAGACCCCACCCTATGCAGATCTCGTGTCGCGCACCCGATCCGACACTACTTGTCGAACCAACGGGTCTCAACTTGCTACACAATCAGTGCTACTAACATGAAACAACTAAATTGCGAAAATAAATAATTAAAAGCTACATGTGATACATATAATGTTTACAAAATGCGGAATACAAAATTTCTTAATACAACTGTTCATCCCCAAGACGTGGATAACATGGGAAAGCTATAAGACTGTCTATACTAAAATATTACACACTGACTTCAAAAGAGATGTCCACTGCTATCTAGTTGACTGCTACTGTTACTGCTCTTCTACAGCTTCATGTCCTGAAAGGGGTGGTAAGTTTGGGGTGAGCTAACTAAAGCTCAATAAGTAATTCTCCTTTGCTCTGCCATGTGTACATGAATATAGAAAGCATTATCCATAAAGGAACTAGGATAAATGCAGATGTGGTAGCCAGTCAATGAATATAGAACTCAATATCAAATGATAGAAGCTCAAATGCTAAAGCAATAAAATCTGTTTGATAATATAATCATACTGCTACAGTTATGAGCTGTCTCAAGTATAATTATATGCACTCACATAAAAGCTGTGAAATCTCATGATCATTCATAATGATATAACATGATCAAGCTATGATAATCAATAATAGATACTGATAACAGCAAATGTGGATGCACTTTAACTTGGGGCCCGGCATACCCCTTAATTCATTTTATTCTCTTTTTCCTCGATCTCTCAGCCAAGCACTAACCCGTTGGTTCAGTACTCGTCTTGCAGATCCCACTTTAGCTGCCATTTTAATTGCCACTTTTCATTCCGTTTTCTCGACCCAGTAGGTCTAGTAAGCATTAGATGGAGTTTGTGACTGAGCACAAATCCGGCTACAATATAATATATCAAGATCATGCTAAATCCAATAAACAGTAAATGCAATAACACTATCTCAGTAGCGAAAAGAAACTGTTGCCTTAACAGACCAATGTAAACTGGGCTACTAAGATCTTGCCCCTTGAGGCCTATGTACAGAGCGTACAGAAATCATCATCAAGATATACAACAGTCAATAAACACTTTCCACAAGATAGAGCAATATCAATGTGGACTCGATAAACGTTCTAATATGTATGGAGTACAATTGATAATATAAGAAAGACTATTGACATGGTTGGGAATGTAACATGTACAGAGATCAGAGATTACTTACCTCTTAAACCGTTTCTGTTCTTTTACAATAAACTCAAGTCACTATTCCTTCCTCTTTGAAATCCCTATTCATCAATAGATAATATATCTCAGTTTACCTTTTCATAAGTTATGCTATTCATCAAATTTTATCCTTCTTTACTATTAGTTCCTCTTTTACTAAATTAGACTCTACTATTAAATCCAGAACGTCGAACAAAGTCGATTTAGGCTTTCTCGAAATTCAAATCGGACTTCTGTACTAAAAAGAGCAAAATGGTCATTTTGCATTTTTAAGGGTCTTTTATTTTTTGGGACCTCGTCTTGCTAAACGGACCTCACCATTGGTCTTAGAATGTCCAAGATAGTTAAAATACACTATTCATATGTTTAATTTGGAACATTGTTACTATAAAGGGTAAAATGGTCATTTTATACTTTTACGGGTTCTCACTTTTTGAGACTTCTTTTAACAAATTGGACTCCACGTTTGTGTCCATAATACTCAAAATAATAAAAATTCACTATTCTTTTATTTTAATCGGAGTCTGTTTGACTACTTTTTGACTTAGTGACATTTTCGTAATTTTTTATTATTTTAAATTAATTAATTAAATTAATATTTTATTCTGGGGGGTCAAATCATAATAATTAATAGTTGGGGGTCAGTTTGTAAATTCCGTAACTTCTGGGTTCAATTAAAATTTCAGAAAATCCTATTCTAATTAAGGATAACCAAACAATGAATAGTTACCAAAACAGGAATAAGATATTCCTATTCTTATTTTAATTTCAATTTTAATTTCTTAACCCTGTAGCCAAACACACCCAATTTCAATTTAAAATCTTTTAAACTTAAATGATACTACGTCGTTTCAGTCTACCCGTTTCTGTTTCGGTCGGGTCCCGACCCGGATCCGATCCGTAGCCCACCTGCCCCAAGGCCAAACAGTTTCCTTCTTCTCTGGCCATGCGCCGGTAGGGTTTCAGTGTGAACAGTCGTCTTCTCTGGCGACGGAGACACTGTTCTGGTGGATTTTCCCCCATTTTTCAATACAGTTTTCTTCCAATTTTTACAAGGATTCCATATCTATCTTTGGTTTTTTTATTTAGATCATTCTATCCTCACGAATATAGGGAACAATAGCTCCAATCGATTTTTCGGCAACCCTAATTTCTCTATGATTTCTTCACTATTTTGCCTCATTTCTTTTTCTAATTTCTTTATGTACCTCACAACAACCATTCCCCATTATCCATTTTAAGTTTAACACATAAAATGTTAGGGTTCCGATTTATTCTCTAAAACCTGCAACTACTGATTCCTCTCTTGATTCTGCACCATTTTTTTTATGATTTTTCTTGCATTTGGCTTCTGATTTCATGCTCTTTAACACCATAAAATTTAAACTATCATGCTTTCTTTGTTTAAAAACAGAGCCTACGAACTTACCTCAATTTTATATTTTTCCTTGGTGTAGGTTCCCCCCCTCCACTTCTAGTTTCTTGATAATGTCCCTCTCAGTTTCAGCTTCTTATTTGCCTCCTTTGTTTCTAATTTTCTCTCAACTCACAAACTCGTATATATATAATACCCACAACCGACTCATTTCTCTCTCTACCTTATTTCTCTCTCTCTCTCTCTCTCTCTCTCTCTCTCTCTCTCTCTCTCTCTTGTGTTCAGCCTTCCTTGACTGTAGAGAACCACCCCTTGAACCCTTACCATCCACGTACCACACATGCTATACATATATATATATATATATATATATATTTGCACCCCACTTGCCTCCTCAAGGTTGGCAGCCCTGCTGCCTTCCTCTCAGTCGCACAACACACACACAGTGACACACTGCCACCTTCCTCTCTTTTTCATTTTCATTTTCTATTTATATAATATACATAAATATATACTATACAATATTTATACATATATACATACTATACATTATACTATATGTATTATTTATACACATATAAATACATATTTTTGTATCTAAAATATATCCATACTCATGCATATAAATTCATTTATAATAGCGCAGGCATACGCTCATTTTAGGTACACTACATGTTCGTGAAATATAGTTGTGCATGAAAATGCATGCATGCACGCATTATGATGTTGGGTCCTAAAGTGCTCGGGTATTGCCCGACACTAGGTATACTAAGCAAACCACTCACATTACACTATTCAGTCGACTTGCCTCAGCATACGTGTCGTATCCCAGGTCGGGATATTACACAAAACATGATTCATAAGTCTCATAAAGGTGCTTGGAGCATTAGTCAATCCAAAAGGCATAACTAACCATTCATACAAATCATATTTTGTTTTAAAGGCAGTTTTCCATTCATCTCCTTCTTTAATTCTAATATGATGATAACCACTCTTTAAATCAATCTTAGAAAATACACAAGAACCATGCAGCTCATCTAACATATCATCTAAGCGAGGAATAAGATGACGATACTTTACCGTTATGTTGTTGATGGCCCGACAGTCAACGCACATCCTCCACGTCCCATCCTTCTTAGATACAACTAAAATCGGAACGGCGCATGGGCTCATGCTCTCCCTCACGTGCCCTTTCTCTAACAACTCACTTACTTGTCGTTGAAGCTCCTTTGTCTCCTTGGGATTGCTCTTATAGGCTGGTCGGTTTGGAATTGTGGCACTGGGAACAAAATCAATTTGATTTTCAATCCCTCGGATTGGAGGTAACCCATGTGGTGTGTCCTCGCGAAAGACATCTTCATACTCCTGCAAAAGAGAAACAACAGAACTAGGCAAAACAAGGTCAAGTGAGTTAGTGTTTAGAAATGCCTCTTTGTACAAAAGTACAAGCATCGGCTGATTTGAAGACATTGCTCGCTTAATGTCTCTCATTTTTGCATAGAAACTCTTTTGTTTTCTCTCATATTTTCTCTCAATGGCTGAATTTTGATTTTCTTTTTCTCTCTCATTTTTCTCGGCCTCTCTCTGATTTTCACTCTTTTTCTTTTGATCATTCTCTTTTTGCAATCTCACTTGATCCTTATATACCTGCTGTGGTGTCAATGGTACAAGAGTGATTGATCGTTGATTAAGTACAAAGGAATATTTGTTCGTAAAGCTATCATGCTTCACATGCCTATCAAACTGCCATGGACGGCCTAGCAATAAGTGTCCTGCTTGCATCGGTACTACATCACACAACACTTCATCTTCGTATTTACTGATGTGAAATGCAATTAACACCGGCTTGTTCACCCTGATCTCACCACTATCATTCAACCATTGCAACTTGTACGGTCTAGGGTGTTTCAACACGGGTAGTCCCAATTTTTCCACCATAATTGTGCTTGCAACATTAATAAAACTACCACCATCAATAATCACACTACATACCTTGTCCTTGATGTAACACCTAGTGTGAAAGATGTTCTCCCACTGTACTTCATCAACTTATTTTTCTTGCAAGCTCAATGCCCTCCTTGCCACCAATGTCAATGCATCAGGGACAAAATATTCCTCCACTAAAACGTCCCCCAATGGTGGCATGTCGTCGGTGTCAGAAGCTTCATTATCGGTCACAATTTCACCATTGTCTTGCAACACCATGATCTGCTTATTTGGACATTAACTAGCCATGTGTCCCCTACCTTGACATTTAAAACATTTAATGTCACGATTCCTAGAGGTAGAAGTGTCGGGTTTACCTTGAGGAACGTGGCTGGTGTTGGTGGACTTGGGCTCGGATCTGGACGTTTGTGACTTGTCCATCGGCTTGGTAGATTTCGGTTTCCAAGAGGTAGAACTGAAGTCATGGGCTGCACGTGACCCACCCCTCCTCTTGAGTTGTTGCTCCACTTTGATGGCCATATGCACCATATCTTCCAACTCCACATAATGCTGCATCTCTACCTTATCTTGGATTTCCCAGTTTAATCCAAGTAAAAACCTAGCCATTGTAGCCTCTCGATCTTCCTCAACATTAGCTCGGATCACAACAATCTCCATCTCCTTGTAGTAATCCTCTACACTCCGGCTGCCTTGTCTAAGACCTTGTAGCTTTTTGTACAACTCTTGGTAGTAGTAACTTGGAACAAACCGCTTTCTCATCACCGTTTTCAGCTCATCCCATGTCTCTATTGGACGTTTTCTATTCTGCCTCCTGTTTATAACAAGCTAATCCCACGAAGTAATAGCATAATCAGAAAATTCAATCACAGCTAATTTTACCTTCTTTGCTTCGGAGTAATTGTGGCAGTCAAATATGAACTCCATCTTCTTCTCCCACTCAAGGTATGTGTAACACCCCGACCCGATTAGTTAATAATTAGTCCGCTAATTATTAATTGGAAACAAGATAACAAATAATTAAGAAAAATTTATCGAGACTTTTGGTAAATTACGATGGACTAGTAAAATGATTAAATGCACGAGGAAGCGATGTATTATGTTGAACTGAATCGTTTGGAGCAAAATATAAAATCCCGATAGCCAAACAAGGCCTTAAGTCAAAAACATAGAAAAAGGGGCAAAAAGGCAATGGACAAGTCTTGAACCCTTGACCAAGTGAGGCAAGTTTTTAAAGTCCCAAAAATTAAACCACTTGGCCACAAGAACTTTTGTGCTTTATATTACAAAAGATATATATATATATATATATATATAAGTATATCATAAAATGCTAAAATTCTGATTATTCAAAATGAGGTGGCAGCCCCTCATTGGACCACCACACCCACCTATTAAATTTCATGCGAGTGCAATCAAATACATAAAATATAATATATGATGTATATATGTGTGTGCTATGCATATGGGTGTAGGTGAGATCAGAATTGTGAGGGTTTGTGTGTACGACAGTGTGTGTGTGCACTCTGTTAGAGAAAGAAACTAGAGAGAGGTAGAAGAGAGAAATGGAGAAGTTGTGTGTGCATGTGTGTGTATGCATGAAGGGATCAAGAACCAAGTAGAGAAGGGGAATGCAGAAGCTTGAGGAGCTCAAGAAATCAGGTTCAAGAAGAGGATAGGGACTGCCATGAGAGGTAAAACCCTAACCCATGAAAGTTCTTTCTCTCTCTAGAAAGGCTTAGTTTTTACTTACTATTTTGAACTCAAAGAAACCTAAAACTAGCATGCCTGAGTTTTAGAATTGTAAACTTGAGTAAGGAGCAGAGACTGAACCAAAAGCACGAAAGAAAATTTGAGAAAATTGAAACTATCACTCTCGGTCAAATATGGTAGATTTTTATATGTTAAATCAAACCCGATTTTAAGACTAGATCCAAGTAGGTGAGTCTGTTAGGAGCCTAGCGCAATTGAAATGGCACAAAATGACCAAGAAATGGCCATGCTAGAGCAAACGATAATATGGTCGGAAAACCGAAAGGGGGTAACTGAAACTGCAGTTTCGAGGGTTCAAAACAGTCCCAAAATATTGCTAAAGGTCTTGGGAGTAGATCGATGCAAGAACAAAGAGATTTGGACGTGAAAAACGTGAAAAAAATCAAAAGGAAACCTGCAGTTTCCGGCGACTGTCACGGACGGGATGACGGAACAGTGGCCGAAAAACGGGCGAAGAAGACGGGTCGTTTTAAACTGATGGGCCGAATCTCGGGTCAAATCAGTTCGGGTCCTGACCGTGTAAAATGGATCCCCACTTAAACAAAACGTTACGGTTTTGTTTAAATGAGGCTGATGTCATCACGACGTCAGCATGACGTAAGGAGAGGAAGTGAACCGGTTGGTTTTAAGGGTTCTGGACCGGTTCAATTGTTTGAACCCTAAAACCAGTTGGTGCTAAACCTTTATTTTGTTTTGAACCCATTTTGACCCAGCAATTCTAAATATTTATATTCAAGCCCAGATTTTGGAAAATTAATTTAATTAAACCCCTGATAAATAAATAGATAATAAAATAATTAATTTAATTATTTTATTAATTAGGTAAAATTTCTATTTTACCCCTGGACATTAAAGAGGTCAAACGAATTCCAAATTAAATAAACAAATAGTGTATTTTTACTATTTTGGGCCTTCCGGACTCAATGGTGGAGTCCGATTTGGGAAATTAAGTCCCGAAAAATACAGACACGTAAAGTGTAAATGACTGTACTGCATCTAATGATACCCAAGGCCAATTAAACATAAAAGATAGTCCAATTTAACTATACCGGACACTCTGGACCTAATGGTGAGGAGCATTTTATGAACTGAGGTCTCGAAAAATTTAGCTATACAACATGTGAATTACCAAAATACCCCTGAGCACGGTAAGTGCAAAGTAGAGGTCAATCTGATCTAATAAATTATCATAAGCATAATTATGAAAATCTAAGGGCTAAATATGACTCCAAAACAGTCAACGTATAAAATCAAAAATGATCAATGTGTCCCGATGATCAAAAGTAGATATCCAAATAAAGTCCAAAAGACTCAAAAATTTATATATACGATATGTGGACTATTTTGAGGACCATGATAGGGTTCGGGGCAAGAATGACAAAATTATCATTTTGCCCCTGAGGGCAAATAAGTGCTTAATTGATAACGACTGGAGTCAAAATGCTAAGGTACAAAATGGTAAGGTGTTAGGCATCTGTTTCGTCCAATCTACATGGATTGGCTGTAGTGTCCAATTGCAAGACTATTTTATTGAATAAAAGAAAATAAGGGGAGTAGAAGAAGAGACATATCATGTATGATAAAACAAGACAAGAATAAGAAGAATAGAAATAAAATAAACGGAATGATGGAGAAGGAGATTTGGACTTGGGCCGAAAACTTCTTATGCGTCCACATTGAGTGTGAAATCTGAGTTCACTTAGTTATTCCAATTCACCTACTTGTATCAATGGTGGTAGAAGATGGAATCAGACATCCATTCTATGATTCATGTGCCTTGTAGAAAGAGGTCCAAATGTTGCAAAATAGGATCTCAAAAAGATCTGACCGTTTAAAAGAAAATGAGTTTTGCAAATGATAGTTTTAAAAGAATCAAGAGTTGAAGCTTTTTGAAGAAACAATGATCTTCCTTCTCACTCATACGTGGAAATCTATCTACAAGACCTATGAAGCGTAAGATGGGAGAAAAGGGTTAGAGAGCGTACTTGTCAAGTTTCAAACTTCATTGTTGTCTTGAACGGGGTGAGGGAGCAGTAGCTACGAATGATATGCTTGTTGAATTTTCAATGCAATGTCAATATTTTTGGCATCACGTCAGCTTGTGGGAGTAATCTTCTTGATCAAAACTTGGAATTCTTATGTATGGACTTTGAAAGTTGTAGAACTATACTAGTAGCATTTTGTTACTCAAGAAATGTCCCCCCAAAATTGTGGCCAAGGGATCTATTTATCGGCCTAAAATAATAAAATTAATCCAAGGGCTATATTGATTCTCACAAATAGAAAGTTAGGATGGATTCTTGAATGAAAATTATTAAATAAAATAAAATTCTAGATATTATCCTAAAATGAAAATAAAATAATCAACTAATGTGAAAAAAATAAACTAAAATAATCCAATGAGAATCAAGATGAAAGGACTTATTATGTATTTTTGTCTTTTATGTGGACTGTTGGTTGAATTATTCTAGATTTATTTCGATAGAATATCAATTGTAATAGGATAGAGGTCCAATTCAAGGGGTGCAAGTGTTCACTTTCCATGTATTTAGTATGAGTTTGATTTTTTCTCATCACATAATTGGTTTAAAAAAAAAATAAAGAATATCAATTGTAATGGCCTTTTTTTTTTTTTTTTTATAACTACCCACCCCCTTCTCTTTTATCCTTAAATGATATGAGTTAATTTATTTATTTTTTAAATTTAACTAAATTCCTAAGTTAAAAGTATGTCAACTTGAATTGATTTTTTATAAGATTCTTAAATTTATTTTCCGTATAAGATTCTTAAATTTATTTTCCGTATAACCAAAAATACCCATCAGATGATCTTTCACAGCTTCGTAGCACAATATTTACGTCAATGAAATAATCATGTGTCCTACGGGCCGAGAAATTAATTTGGCAAATTATTGCATTATGTCATTGTTTGATGGTCTCTCACAAAAAGACAGTTAGAATTAAAATTGAAGAGATGTTTTCATCCACAAAACAAGAAAAAATTATATTCTTGTGAAAACGTATCACACAATGACATAATATGATGATCTTACTAAATAATTTCTCAGCCAGGCAGTGTTTGTTACTGATGACTCAATAACAATCAAACCAATGCGAAATTCTTTAAGGAAACACTACTGGAATTTCTTCAGGGATCCTTCATCCCTTTGTGGGTTGCTGCCACTGTGTATATATATATATATATATATATATATTACCACTTCGGTTTCTTTTGTCTCCATCATTGGTGTCAATATATATATTTTTATTTTATTCTAAATCTATGACTTTCATAAATTGACGAAAGGAAGAATGGCAGAGCAAGGGACGGAAACTATAACTTCCTAAATGAAATTGATTTAGATTTGTAGTTTTTATAGTTTTTTCCAAGTGTATTAAATTACATTGATTTTTATTAATGATCTTATATTTTTTCCAAATTTATAACTTCCCTAAATAAAAAACGAAGGAAAAAAAATAGTGAACATGTGAGAAGAGAGATAAGATGGTAGACATGAAAAAGAAAGTATCACGTATGATATGATAAAAATTACATTGCTATAAGAATATAGATAAGAAGTGGTGGATGCAAAATTAATAATTTTTTTAATAATATATTTCTAATTTTCAAACCTGCTTAGTGTAAGTTGAAAAGACTCAGTTATATTTGAACCTTGTCACAAGCAATGCGCGGGATCTTTCACTTCTTTTATTATTATTTATTTTAAAGTTAATTAGTCTTAAGTTTCTCACAAAAATACTTAATTATTATAAAATTCATACACATTTTCATTTTAAGTTAAAGAAAAGGATAATTCATCATTTTGTTTTTGAGTTCAGGTTCATTTTTGATGAGTTGACACAAATTATTTTTAATATACGGCTTTTTTTACCCCTTACCCTTTACCCAGCCGAATGAACACCCACATCTATCTCTCTCGTTATTGTTTCGCCGTACCCTCCTCTCTCATTCTCTCATTCCTATATATCTCTTGGATCCTTCCTCTCCTTCTATGTCGTTTTCTTCCTTTGACCAAAGATCCACGGCTGGACAAAGCAGATGCAAGAGATGTGGACACAACCGCCATCTCGATCGAGACTGTTGCGTTGCACTGCAATGTGCGGCGAGGGTGGAGGTCCTTTAATCATTTTTTGATTTCTAATTTTTGACTTAATTCATCAGCACCTTCAAGTGCTACCTTTATTGCTTTCCTTAACCATAGTCCTCCATCACCATAGCCATTATGCTAAAACTTCCATTGAGTTACAGACCAACACCAAAGTCTTGAATTACAAAGCAACTTCAGTTGACGAGCAACTCAATTATAATTACATATGAAACACAGTAGTGCTAAGAGTCTTGCGAAGTGGCTGCTACTGCAACAAAGATGAGGGTGCTACTTTGATTGAGGGGCATCAACAAATCTTGGGAAATCTTTTCCTAATTTTTTATTTCTTTCACCATAAGAATTAAGGCATACCTTGGGGTCTTGTTTATAGGTTTCATACAACACAATTTGAATAGGACTAGGAGTCAAAGAAATCAAAATTGGAACATATCTAGAAGTGGAAGTTACCATATTGAACTATTTCTTCCTACTCTAGGTCTTGAGTGTAATTGAAGGCGGTGAATAGCTCAGTAGTCTGTCACATTGGTATAGGTCTAACCCCAGATAGTCAGGTCCCGAACAAAAATAACCTAAGCCTTTTAGACCTGTATCGACATGTGTCAGACATAGAAGCCAGTGCTCAAATATGGTGTATCGACGACTCCCTCCAACCTTAGTTCTGTGGGATTCATCTCAAACTGAGGCTAGGGTTATGTTGTCCGAACCATATGAGCATAAAATGCACCATTTCATCTCTCAAGGTATGTGAGTGCCACCATAGGAAAAAAAAACCCTTATTATCTACTCCCTAAAGGTGGGAAGCAACAACCGCTTTTCTGATTTGGTGCATCTGAATAAAGAAATGAGTTGCTAACTTATTTTAAGTGATTAACAGGTAAACCCGAATACAACTCATAGAGAATATATGTAAAAGAAATAGTAAAAAGAAATTAAGAATTACAATGCTTTGCTCTTAGTTACATTCTAAACCCCTTGATATGAGTCA
Source organism: Nyssa sinensis (assembly GCA_008638375.1). NCBI lineage: Eukaryota > Viridiplantae > Streptophyta > Magnoliopsida > Cornales > Nyssaceae > Nyssa > Nyssa sinensis. Next base: position 24,273,927 of record CM018051.1, on the reverse strand, counting down.
AAATAAAGCAAACTAGTCTACAATAAATAAGAGAATTCTAAATTCAGGAGCTAAGGTACGAGATGGGAAGGGATTGGGTGTAGAGACTTGGAAAAAAAAAAAAAAAGACAAAGGAGTAGTGTCGGCAGCTTTGGTCGTGTGGTGTGTGTGTGTGTTATATATTAGATATATTTATATATAGATATAATATATGACATGAGGGAGAGAAGCAGAACGGGGTAAGAAAAAGAAATGGGAAGAAAAGAAAAGGGAGGCGGTGCTGGTCTCGTGAAAACAGGAAAGAAAAGAGAGAAAAAGAGAAAAAGGGAAAAAGAGAAAGAAGGAAGAGAGGAGAAAGGGGCAACACGCAGAGGCGATCGGTAGATGGGCTTCAGGCCGTTGATCAGACGACGACAGAGCAGCGATGAGTTTGGTTGGGTCGCTTATGGTGGTGTTTGGTCCCCGAGTGGATCGAGGTTGGGGTTTCTGCGGTTGGGTCGACGGGGAAGGTTACGGTAGATTAGTGAAATTCCTGTGGCTAAGTCGGTTTATTGGGTTGTTCGAATCCAGTAGCAGTGCAGAGGTATATATATATATATATATAATTGTTGTGTTGTGAAGCTTGTGCGTGGATATATGTATACATATATATATGTATATGGGGCTTGAATTGTGTTGCGGTTTTGTGTGTGTGGCTGTTTGGGTTTGACGCAGAGCAGGAGAGTGGAGCAGTCGTGGGTTTGGAGAAGAGATGAAGCGATGACGATGTTACGGCAGTAGTGGATGGGTTTTATGATGCATATGGGTTCTTGGAGGTTCGTTGGCAACATGGGTATAGCGCTTGGGGGAGTTCGGTTGTCGAACCAAGAGCGATTGAAGGATGATACGGCTTGGAGTTGTGTATGGTAGAAACGGTGCACAGCTGTGTAAATCTGGTTGACAGTGGTGGATAGGTTACTATTCCTTCTTTTCCGTTTTGGTTGCTGTGATGAATTGGAGTTATTCTGATTTTCTGAGGTTTTCGGAAGGTGTTGGTTGGAGTGGATTGAAAGTTGAGCAATGGAGTTTTGGATTAGATGGTGATTGAAGTGTGTATTGGTGTAACATTGGAGCAGAGGGGATTTTGATGCGGCTGTAGTTGTGGTGCAAAGAAGCTCAAATCCAGGATGGTCATGACATTTTCTGAGATGGGAAAAAATGAGAGATTTGGGTTTTTGATGAGTTGTTTAAATTGGGGAGAAGGAGAGTGATGCTACAGCAGATCCGTATATATATGTGGGTTGTTCAGGTAGGCATAGTGCAACAGAGATATTATAGATAAATACATGTGTGTGGGTAACATTATGACAACGGAAAAAGAGGGTAAAGAGGGAATGAAGGGAGAGTAGCCGACTGCGAGATAGAAAAGAAATTGGGGCAGATCTGGGGAAGAATTGATGGAGGCAGTGGCAGCAGGTATATATATATTCATGTGTTTATGTGAAGCGTTACAAGGGCTGAATCATGTTGGGTGTGTGGGTCGTTGGAGAGTCAATTTGGTTCAGTAAGGTTGTGGTATTCCTCTGTTCTGCCGTTTCCAGTTGAGAACAGAGGTGGATTAGGGGCTGGTTTGTGCAGCGGTATTGATCACTGTTTTGCCCCGGTTACATCTCGAGATCTTTGAGTGGGAATTAGAAAGTTCAGCCGGGATAAATTATATGTTGCTTTGATGATGCGAAGTTGGAATCCTACACATTGTGTTGGGTTAGGAGGTGGTGTTTTTGTATAGTTGTTGGGTTGTGAGTGCGATGTATTGCTTGATGTTGGATTGGCTCGTTTGCTGATGGTCAATTGAAGGGAGGAACTGGCAGATGACTGTTGGACTTGATTTAGAGGTCTTGAAGGCGAACAGTTCAGTTGCCGTAGACTTGATTACAAATTATGGAAGGATTCAAGTGATTGCTGTGAAGAAGTAGGAGGAATTCTCATTGACCCTGCTGGTGAAGATGAGAGATGCTGAGGGTGTCCTATGAGAATTTAGTGTGTCACAGATTTCAGTTTGTCACAGATTTCTGTAACAGATGGGTTCTTGAAAGTAGTTGCAGCACTTCAGTCGCTACAAGTTTGGGTCTTGGGTCTCTTGGAGTATTCTGATAGTGATGATGTTGAAACGGAAGTACAGAGGCGGTGAAATTTTTTTAAAATAGGAATGCATGTGTATTGATGGATGTATAGTTATGTTAGTGGAATAGGCTTGTATCTATATTAGTTATAAATTAGTTAAATTGTTATTTATTTACTTTCTATTTATTTCTTTTCTTCTTTTGTTTCGTTCAGTCGCGTCCCCGAGTTCGATCGGGAATTCGGGGCGTGACATTGGCCATTCATCCTGTCCAGTTCCGAATGGACTTGACTTTAGTGTTCACCCATAAGGCTTATATTTCATAACATAAATCGAGAGAGAGAGAGAGAGAGAGAGAGAGAGAGAGAGAGAGAGAGTGGGGAGAGTAATGATAATTTCATAAAAAGTAAATAAGACAAAAATAATAGTACAAGCAAAGAAAAGAAAATAAAGAGACCACGGCCATGAGGCGTCCTACGTATCCATCAAATAATTGAATCAAAGCCAACATAGTTCTCCAATTCAATTGCTTCTATCAAGAGTGATAGAATAAATTGAATTAGGAAAATAGAAAAAAGATGGGTTTATGAAGCCTACCTCATTATTTGCGGCTAATGAGACAAGACTTTGGCTTGAACTTCTTGATATTTAATCATCAGTTGAGCAGAACTCCGCCTTGCGTTGCATAAAATTCTAGCTTGTGTAGTAGGACAAAGCTTAAAAAATATAGACAGAAAAAAAGGAGAATTATTGTAGTAAGCACTTTGACTCCTAAATTTTTGTCCTTGATTATAGTGTCTAAGGGGCTTTATTTATAGGAAAAATATGGAGGTTTGATCCAAGGGTCCATAATAAATCCTATGGATGGAGGGATTAGATTAACGTTTAATGTGCAAGCAAACAAGATAGGAAAGTTTTCTATGTAAAAGAAAAGAAATTCCTTAGAGGCCATTAAGGAAACTCCTTCGAACAAGGAATGAATGATAAAGGCAAGCTTTTGTGTACAAGGAAGGCAATTTCCAAGGAATATAAATGCCACCCATTTTTACTAACTTGTTACGGTGGAGAAATTTGGGACATAGAAATTACAAAAACATCACTAAGACATAAAAATTCAAATTTTTCTATAAAGGCTAAAATTACCAAATTCGCCCCATATGGGTAAAATGGTGTAAAAATTACATGTAAGATGTCGCGACTCGGAACACATCTTATGCGAATTAGGGGTCGATGACCGACACTGTTAGTCAGATAGGCCGTACAAAATCAAATGAATTGCACTGTAATATCCCTACCCAATTAGGTAAAGTAATTTACATTAATGCCATTTTTGTGAAAATAATTATATGTTTATTAATTAGAAATGTTAAATTAAAATTAGTAGTCTGTAAATATTAAAATCAGGACACGAAGTAAAATTGAGTGAATTAGCACGATACTGCGAATAAAAAAATTTAATCAAATTTTTTTGACAAATACGATATATTTTTGGTACAAATAGAGCCTGATGTGATGGGTCAAAAATAAAATTTATGACATAAAAAGGAAGCACACAAAAAATAAAAACAAGGCAACAATACCAAGAGGTTTTAAGCAGTTGAAACACAACCTCAAAAATTTGACAAACAATACTGATGGGCTGTCGATATGCTCGCGGAGACGTCCGTCCCTATGATCGTGGCGGGCAGTACGGGCCTCTCGGCATCTGCACGCTCCCAGCATCGGCCTGCAGGCACCTCATTCGGCCCGTCTTGAAACAAGGACCAAGGAGTTTGACATGTGTGCAAGTCAACGGGCAAGTAAACCCGTAAGGCACAAGAAACCTGATTGGTGGGAACCCTCTGCGGGTTGCATCGCTGACCGACCTTGATCTTTTGAGAAGGGTTCGAGTAAGAGCATGCCTGTCGGGACCCGAAAGATGGTGAACTATGCCTGAGCGGGGCGAAGCCAAAGGAAACTCTAGTGGAGGCCCACAGTGATACTGACGTGCAAATCGTTCATCTGGCTTGGGTATAGGGGCAAAAGACTAATCGAACCATCTAGTAGTTGGTTCCCTCCGAAGTTTCCCTCAAGATAGTTGGAGCCCGGGTGCGAGTTTTATAGGGTAAAGCCAATGATTAAAGGCATCAAGGGCGCAATGCCCTCGACCTATTCTCAAACTTTAAATAGGTAGGACGGCACGACTGTTCTGTTGAGCTGCGCCACGGAATCGAAAGCTCCAAATGGGCCATTTTTGATAAGCAGAACTGGCGATATGGGATGAACCTAGAAGTCGGGTTACGGTGCCCAACTGCGCGCTAACCTAGAACCCACAAAGGGTGTTGGTCGATTAAGATAGTAGGATGGTGGTCATGGAAGTCAAAATTCGCAAAAGGAGTGTGTAATAACTCACCTGCCGAATCAACTAGCCCCGAAAATGGATGGTGCCGAAGTGCGCGACCTATAGGGTAAGCATGACGACCCAGTATGACATAATGCTAATATAAAGAACAAAGTTAAGGCGTGACATGTGCAAAGTGTACATTTATAAGCTATATTCCTTTCAATTCATCAATGCAATGCAATGGTAATATGCATGACACACACATGCAACTCTATGCCACACCCATGTCTCACTTCATGGTCTTTCCCCATTGGAACGCAAGCACCAATCGTATCTCTCGCTTCACGATCCATCCTCGTTGGATCATGAGTACCATGTCCAATTTTGGCTTTTTCACCACAGGATCTACACCCTCATAATGCATAGCACCAATGTGCTCAACACACGCCATGTTTCCAAAGATTCACGTATGCTAAGATGCCTTGATTTTTCTATGCAATTTCAATGAGGCATTTATCAAACACATGGGGTATGCCTTAAATAATGTATCATACATAAAGCAAACTATAACTTTTAAACCACAAAACTTTGTCTACATGAACTTAGCATATAATCCAATTAGTTACATATATAATCATATTATGTGTTCATAACTTAAACAAATTCTCAAAGATTACACAAGTACACGAAGTACTAATACAATGAGCAACCATAACTTTCAAACTATAAGACTTTGTCTGCATGAACATAAGCTAGAATACAATGAATTATATATATATATATATACATATTCAAGTTATATGTTCATCACTTCACCAAATTCTCAAAGAATACATAAGTACACAAAGTACCAACCCTAGGTTTTCAAAGAAACTATATGCTAGGTGGTTTTCTAACAACAAGTAAGCATGTAAGTTATACAATCAACATATAAAAACACTCCTAAACTTAATGTAAAGATCCAAAAATTTTGGAATAATTTTATTTATTTATTTATTTAATTATTTATTATTTGTTTGCTTATTTATTAATTGGATGTGTGTGTAATGGTGTGTTGTATGTGTGTATACATATATATATATATAATGTATGTGTGTACATGTAATTAAGTATATATATATATATATATATGTGGATTTATATAGCAGCCGAAGCTATTAGAAGAAGAGAGGGCCGGTAGAAAAAGAAAATGGAGAAAAGGAAAGGAAAGAAAGAAAAGAGGGAGTGAGGGAGAGGAACAGAGAGAAAAGAAGGAGGCTGGAAGAGAGAATGGGCCAATGCTCTCTCTCTCTCACAAGCACCTCCGTTCCCAGATCTGCGACGATCGCGACTCCGGCCCCTCCGCCACCCACAAACACACCACCTCACATCATTAAACCACCATTATCTCTAACAAATGCTGCACGTCGCACCATCAACGGACCCCATCAATTTTACGCCGTAGACACCACCAACCGACCAGATCTGAGACTACAAGCCTCAACTGCACCGTCGAATGCCAGATCAATGGCCGAATACCCAACCAGACGACTGTCTTTCTGATCAGATTGGCGAAACAATCTCCACACTACCGACGACACAGCCCAGATCTTGCCAAATTTCTTTTGAAACAACTAATCGAAACCAAGAACAACCCGAGTCTTGTTCTTTTAAATTTTTGGGTAACATTTGTTTTGATGGGGCTGATTGATCGTTGAGACAGTGGCGGTAGCAATGGACAGATGATCGCAACTCCGGCCCCTCCGCCACCCACAAACACACCACCTCACATCATCAAACCACCATTATCTCTAACAAATGCTGCACGTCGCACCATCAACGGACCCCGTCAGTTTTACACCGTAGACACCACCAACCGATCCAGATCTGAGACTACAAGCCTCAGCCGCACTGTCGAATGCTAGATCAATGGCCGAATACCCAACCAGACGACTGTCTTTCCGATCAGATCGGCAAAACAATCTCCACACTACTGATGACACAGCCCAGATATTGCCAAATTTCTTTTGAAACAACTGATCAGAACCAAGAACAACCCGAGTCTTATTATTTTAAATTTTTGGGTAACGTTTGTTTTGAATGGGGCTGATTGATCGCCGAGACAAGTGGCGTTAGCAGTGCTGGTGTTTGTGATGGTGATGGTGATGTTGTGGTGTTGGGTCTTTGTTTGGGCGTGGGATTTTGATGTGGCTTGGAATCGTGTGTGTGGGTGTTACGACCTTGTGGTTTGGAATCGCATATGGATGTTGCAGTTTTGTGGGGTTTCAGCTGTTTTCGCCACTCCAGTTGAGGACGGAGAAAATGGTGGAGCAGCGGTAGAGTAATAGTTGAACAATAGGCGTGTTGACCAAGTGAACGGATGTACAGCAGCAGCAACAACATTTTTACAAGAAGTGTTTAGTCGTGGCTGCAGCCGTTACATAGATGTGGGTGGTTCGGAGAGATGGTCGTAGGAGCAACTGCGATGGGGGTTCAGTGATGCTGCTGTTGGAGGAATTGATGTGGTTCCTGTGATGGATCGGAGAGTAGAATTAGGGGAAAAGAGAGAAGGGGAAGAAGTACGTATAGCAGGGGCTATGTATACATATATATATGTGTGTTTTTTTATGCCGTCGAAGCAACAACCGTGGACTGACCTTAATGAAATTGAGAGAAAGGGAAGGGAAGATGGCGCAGTAGTAGCGATCGCATAGCAGGCCAGTGTGCATGTATATATGTGTGTTGTTTATGTTGGTTGGATTGGAAGATTTGATATGGCTGCTGTAATGAAATTGGAGGAGGTTGGTTTAGTGATTTAGAATGGGTTCTTGAAGCACCGAGGTGTGAGCCATTTCATTTTTTATCAGAAATTGGGCATGTGACAGTTTTTCTTTTTTTGAATTTAACTTGTTGTTAGGAAAAAGGAAATTTTTGTGGCAGGATCTTTGGGGAATCAGTTATTGTTAGTTTAAGAAGGGCTCAAATCAGTTGGTTCTTAATTGGGTTAGACCTTTTAGCCGAACCAGGATCAGTTATTAAATGACTAGTTCAGTGCCGGCGGAATGTGGACCGCAACCAAACAAGGTTAGATTTAATTATATTGTTGGCTATTTCAAATTAAAATAGAACTTTGTGAAATTAGAAATTGTGCCCAGAAATTATGGTTAATTGTAAATTGACCCAAGAAATAAAATTATATTTAATTTAAATAAATTAAAGAGGCAAAATTACCAAAACACCCTTGAGTCAAAACACAGTCAAACGAACACCTATTAAAATAAAAGAATAGTGAATTTTTATTATTTAGACTTATTCCAGACTCAACCGTGGGGTCTGCTTTATGAGAAGAGGTCTCGGGATGTAAGAACTCGTAGAGGTGCAAAATAACTGTTTTGCCCTTTTTAGCCCGAACGTCCAAATTAAATTCTGCGAAAGTCCAAACCTAATTTATTCGACGTTCCAGACCCAATAGTAGAATTTAATTTAGCAAAATAAAACTTGATAAAATAAAGACGTAAAATTTGATGAATAGTATCATTAAAGTAGCAAACGGACTGAGTTGCATTTTGTGATTCTAGGGACATTGAAAGGCAAAGAGAAGGCAGTTTGACCCTTCTACATTCTCACTGCTAGCCACTACACTACGAGCGTGGTTTATTAGGGTTGAGACAACCCGTCAGGTATGATATTTTGCTAAGTAAGAAATAGGATTAAGTTAGGAGTAATTGCTATATTGATTCCTTGATTCACACATTGCTTGACTATTATATGCTTATGTGATTCTTGTTACTTTCCTGGTTGAGTGATAGATGTGGATCATGACTGTTGTATATTCCATGTGTTGGCATAATGTGTGATTCATGTTTTAAAAAGTTATCAAGAAGGTGAAATGTGAAAATCAAGCATGTGATTGAACTGGTTGTTTATGACATGTAAACTTGTGGACTGAATTGTGTAGTTTAATGTCATTGTTGTTAAAGCATGCTTCATATGTTGATAAATTGCTTGGTTGAGATCACATCATGTCATAGTAGGAATTAGAGCATATTGGCATAGTGTGGTTCCTTGAAAGCATGGTGTGGGTTTGAGCACTGTGGTGCTGTGTATTATAAGGGTGTAGATCTTGTGGTGAAAAACCCAAAATCGGCCATGGCTCTCACGCTAGTGGGGACGGACCGTAAAGTGAAACATAGTACTCGGGCTATCAGGGAAAGACCGTAAGACAAGACATGTGTGGCATAGAGTTTGCATGTGTGCATCATGCATATTGATCATGTACTGCATTGATGACATCGGATGACATGTAGAGATAAATGTACACTTGCACATGCCACACCTTAATTTTATTTCTTGCATTAGCATTATATTATACCAGCAGTTGAGCTGACCCATTCGTGGGATAACATTTCAGATGACGCTTCAGCTACATGAGATTCAATGGTGTTTTAATGAATGAAAGAACTTGAAGTGTTTTAGCCCTTGGGACATATTTTGAGATGTAAAGGCTTAAGCCCAAATGACCTGTAAACACTGTATTGGTGGGATTTACTTCATGTTATTTTTATGTATTGATGGGAATGAAAGCATGTCTAGTTAGATTTATTTAAATTGTCCTTTATTTTATTTTATTTCTATCTCGTTAGTCGCGCCTCGGGTTCTCGGGAATTCGGGGCGTGACACTTAACCCTATTTTTACTTAGCAAAATATCATACCTAATAGGGTTTTTCTCAACCCTAGGGAGTTGTGCCGATTGTGCAGCCGAACCAATAACTAAGAATGTAGCCCTTGACGTGGGGAACAACTTCCTAGAAGGGAGTCTTGTAAAATTCTAAGCTTAAAGATGAGTTTTGGAAGGTAGAAAGTTGGAAAAACCTATATTTTCTTCACCTTTCTCTCCATGCACATCCTGCTGCTCATTCCTCAGACTAAATTCTGTGATTTTAACACTAAAGGGTCCTATTTATAGTAAAGGGTTCAAGGGGTGAAAAGACCCTTTTACCCTTAATGAGTTCGGGACCTTGTTACACTGCAACTCGTCCCGAAACGCTTCAATTCGACATTATGCTTTAACCAAAGTTCTTAGGATTATTTTAATTGATATTTTTTAAAAAAATTTATTTTTGCCTGCGATCGGGTCCACCCGGGCCAGCCGGGATGCTCTTTATGGTTTATTTTTCAAACTATATCCGATTTGGCTCAAATCTTCACAAGATGTGTTTTAAAATTTTAAGCATATTTATCTTCTATGGCATACTCAAAATATACTTCTAAACATAACTTATATCTAAATGATGCATATGTAGTGTCCTACCGGTAAATAGTGCATAAATAGTGCCCTACTGGCAAAAATGAAAATTTACCTTCATTTTTTAGATCTCTACAGTCCACTTATGGGCAGCTGGGAAAGGCTCAAACATACTTAATGTTATGCCTATGCTTTTGATTGATATATTGGCATCCTGTTCGGTTCTGTTCTGATCTATTCTATTCTGTTTTGTTTGTTCTATTTAGTTTAGTTCTGTTTAGTTTTACTTAAACTGCATTTAAAAGTGGATTTATGAAACTTTTATTTATGAATTGACTGAACTATCCATGTGCTTTATAAGAAAGAATGGGTTTTGAAATGGCAAGGAACCTATGTTACTCATTGGGCTTGTTAAAGCTCACTTTATCATCCTAACATTTTTCAAGATTTATCTCAATTGGATTAGAAGGCACAAAGAAATGAAACTAGTAGCCCGGAGGCATCCCATGCCGAGATTTGATGGCAATGAATTATGGAGTCTTGGATTATTGTGGGTTGAATCATGTTATTCAAGTTCGTGGAACTATGTTATTGACTGAAACTTTTATTTATGAATTGACTGAACTATCCATGTGCTTTATAAGAAAGAATGGGTTTTGAAATGGCAAGGAACCTATGTTACTCATTGGGCTTGTTAAAGCTCACTTTATCATCCTAACATTTTTCAAGATTTATCTCAATTGGATTAGAAGGCACAAAGAAATGAAACTAGTAGCCCGGAGGCATCCCATGCCGGGATTTGATGGCAATGAATTATGGAGTCTTGGATTATTGTGGGCTGAATCATGTTATTCAAGTTCGTGGAACTATGTTATTGAATTTTTTGATATACATTAGATGCATTGGGACATGGCGCATGTATATTGGTACTTTAGAGATATTAGGCGACTGATTATAGACGTGCTCTAATGTGATGAGATGAGTTACATTCTTGACTTAAATGTTTTTAAATTTTTGCTGCTTTGACTCTACATTTGGAATGTAATTCATTGTAAAGTTTCAAAGTTTACCTTTGGTTGGTCGCATTGTCATGCGGGGAAATTGGCAAGGTGGCCAACTAGCATCACGTTTCTTGTATCCGCGTAGGGTGGGGCTGTCGGGATGTGACAGATTCAAACAGATATACAAAGCTGGGTCAAATAGATGTGAGATTCTGAGTCAAATAGATATAAGAATCTGAGTCTAATCGATCAACAATCATAGTACGAAATCAAACATATGGAATACTAAGTCAAATGGATATACAAATCTAGGTCAAATAAATATGAGAGTTTGAGTCAAATAGATATAAGAATTTGAGTGTAATAGATCAACAATCATAGTACAAAATCAAACATATAGAATATTGAGTCAAATGGATATACAAATTTGGGTCAAATAAATAAACATAAAACGTTTAGCTGCCAAAGTCTAAGGGGTTCAATTGTACAAAGATAAGCCTCAAAGGCATATTTTACATCCAAAGGTAACGCTATCAAATCAACAAAGGGTGTGGAATCAAGCATATACAAATTGAGTCAAATAGATGCTATCAAAATATAGGGCCTGGCTACCCCCAATCAACACTCATCCAGGTTTACTACTCATCTCTGGGTTCCCTTGAATGACACCAAGAGCTCTTATCAAATCATGTCCTCATCAAGACTATGTGTTGGGTATCATTCCCAAGCACTGACCCGTAGGTCATCAACATCACAAAATGGGCGTTATGATAAGCACAATCCTCAGTATTTACAAATAGCGTCATTAGAAAAAGGATTTAACAAAGTATGTACATATACATAGATTACAAATGTCCACAATAAAAGGGATCACAATGATCACAAAGATAAGATAAAACCAAGGAGTAAAGGACTTATAGATATTCACAATCAATAGAATCTCAACAGTACCATAGCATAGAAATCATAGTGAACAATAGGTCCTAGACTCAAAGCAATTTATTAATGCACAATTTCAAGAAATAATGATTGGCAGTCATCCAAGTAAGCCACATTGGCAGAGCAGAAATTCACATATTATGGTTTGGGTTTACTTACATCAGGTTCTTAGCATTGCATTTCCATACTGGTACAATAGTAGCTATCCCATAGCCTTGTTCCATTTTCTCATCATTTGGGTGATCCTATAATCATGGATACAAAATACATTGCATATTGAATTAGTATTCATTCCAATTCCAAGCATCTTTATTCAGCATTTTAAGTTCTTTTGAACTTACTCAAATTAATTAAGAGATCTTCAAGTTCCCAATTTAGGGTCCTTGATGCTTTAGAGCTTACTTTGCCCTTCAAGGGCAAATTGGTAATTTATACTTTTTAATGTCCCATATTTCTCCGTACGTCGGACTTCATTTTTTAGTCCAGTCAGTCCTTATAACATTTACATGGATCTTTTAATTTCATCTATACACTTTTGGTAACTTCATTAAGTATTAAGGACGTAATCGTCATTTTTTAGTTGTTACCGGGTCTTATTTTTCTCAAAAGGACGTCATTGTCAAGTCCAGAATGTCGAAGATAATCAGTTTAGGCTTTTTTGAATTTTAATTTACATATATATGACTTATGTTAAGCATAGGGGAATTTTCGTAATTTTGTATTTTCATGTGTCCCATTTTTTGGTACTTTATTTGCTAAAATAGACTCCATCGTTGAGTCCGGGACATTAAAAAAAGTCAAAATATGCTATCTCTAACATTTAACTAGCTCTTGGATTACTAAGAGCATAATGATAATTATGACATTTCGTGTATCTATATTTTTGGGACTTCGTTTCATAAAATGGATCCTGCCATTGGATCTAAAATGCTAAGGTATGTATTTTCATAATCATCGGAGTCTAATTGATAGCTTAATTGATCATTAGGACATAATCGTAATTATTCTAGTTTGCTTGTTTATATTTTTTGAGATCTAATTTCATAAATCAGACTCCGCCATTGAGTTCGGAATGCCCAAAAATATTGGGTTATACTTTTATTTCATTTTAATTAGCCTTCATTTGACCTATTTTTTGCCTAAGGGCATTTTGATAATTTCTCATAATTTAAAAATGATTTAAAAATAATTTATAATTATTTTTCTAGGCCAATTTGTAATTAATAGAAAGGTTTGGGGCCAAAACATAATTTTGGAAACCTTTTAAAAAGAACCATTTGGTTCAGTCCCAATGCAAGTGAACTTGTTCCATTAGGTTTAGAATCAAATGGTTCAGTTCGGTTCATTACATCATGCTGATGTCAGCCTTTTTTTATTATTTTTTGTATTCTTAAAGGTTCAAAACAACGTCGTTTCAATAAGCTTTGAGATCCAATTACACGCGGCTTACTCAACTTGACTCTTTGACCGACCTCGTCAACAATTGACTTGGTCAATGAACCCCTTCTGGCGCTGATTGCTTTCTCCAACGACGGCGAACTTCGGCGACTATTTCTGACGACAAGCCCAACTGTGTTCAAACTATTTTTCCATGAGGATTTCATATCAGAGGTCAGAATTTGATTTTACATAACCATGGCTATTGAAATAGGGTGTTACAGCGGCTGCTGCAGCGAGCCATGATTTTTTGGCTAGGATTTTATTTTCTATTTCGACACGTTTTACTCACTATTTTTGCCTCGTTTTTGTTCCGTTGGATTTCAGGAACTTTAGGGAATATGTTCCTCGTTCGTAAAACAAGAAGAAATCATCTAAAACACATAAATCAAATTCTCTCTCTAGACTGTAACTCGCTATTTCTTGACAGCTTCTTGACCATTTTAAACAATTCAAAATGTATTGTCTCCCATTTTTCATGCTCTTTCGAGCCTCATATTCAGAATTGAGGTTTGGTGAAGTTTTTTCATAACCCAAATTTTTCCTAGGTTCGGTCATGGTGATTTCTTAGGGTTTCTTAGCTCAAACTCCTCCATTTTCTTTCCATTTTCACTTATTTTCTATACTAGATACATTCATGTAGTTTATATCTATCAAAACTGAAGGAGGTTCAAAGTTTCTAGTGAGAGAAACTTACCTATTTGTGGTTGTTCTCTCTCTTTTCTCGCGGTTTCTTGTCCTTGCGTAGCCCATTCGAGCTCCAACAACTTCAATGGCCTTTACTCTTCTTGCTCTAGACCTTGCATGCAACATGCAATGGCTACAAGCCTTTCTACCTTTCACTTTCTCTCTCTACATTTCTCTCTCTCTCTCTCTCTCTCTCTCTCTCTCTTCATTCTGAACTTGAGCAGAAATGGCCCTTCACACACGACACTCAATATATATCTGATGTGTATATATAAGCAGAATTTACATGTGTTGTTATTGGACAGGATTTTGGTCCAATGAGATTAAGACACTTCATTTTTACTACATGAAGTTCATGTCAATATATGATGCTTATATTTATTTTTGGCTGAATACATGACAATAAAACTCTAGTGGCCAAGTGGTAGAGTTTTGGTATTCTTTACCTTGCTCTTGAGTTCAAGACTTTGCAAGAGCTTTTTGGCCTCTTTTTCCTCTCTTTTTGTGTTAGTGAAGAATTTCATGTCTCATTTAATATTAAAATCATTTTATATTCATATTTGTATATTACTAATTACTTGGTGTATGTATTTTATGCAGTCCCAAAATTTGCATTTTTGTCTCCAAAAGACTCTTAAAATTTTCGTAAAAATCTTTGATTAAGGATACTTTATTCATGTATCATTAGTCATACCTTAGTGCATTTCGTGCACTAATCTTCCAAAATTATTCATGAGTTAATCCTCGATTAACACCAATCGTAATTTGTCATAAAGTTATGACAAGTTGTCATTAAATCACTTTCTTAAATTTGATTGTCTCTAATTCGTAGCTAATCACTCTCATTTATACATTCGTCTCTACATTCATAAACTATTAGTCATAAGTAGAATTGCCCATGATTATTTAGCAAATTATCTTATGATAATCGTCATTATCCTTAATTGCCTCACTTAATTGGGTTGATATGTTACATTTGTCCTCAAATGATCAAAATGACATACCAAGGATAGGAATATGCTAAAATTACTAAAGTGTCCTCTTAAAGAGGAAAATGACACTAAAATTATAGAAATACCCTTAAAAAAGGAGAAATCTCTAGAATTTAGCAAATTACCCCTAAAGGGTAGGGAAATGCCAGAAATTACCAAAGTATCCTTGATGGTAAAAAAATGTGCTTAATGACCAAAATACCCTCAAGGGGCTTAGTGTACCAAATGACCAAAATGTCCTTAGTGGGAATAATGACTGGAATGCCTTCTATAAAATCAAGAGACTAAAAATGAGGTGTCTATAAAGAGCCTCTCATTGGCGGAGGCTTGTAAACAAATGAACGTTAACCCAAGAAAATGATACTCATTTTGGCCTTGATTGTGGAATTGATGTCGTCGGACTCATTCTATATGAGATTTCTACGTATCACCTTAAGGTGAATTAGACCATCTGTAATTCATGAATAGTGGAAAGAAACCAATAAGGAATGCTATCCTCTGAGAGGATCACCTAAGAGGAAACTCAATCCTAATAAGTCATATGAAATTGTGATGGATAGCTTACCTAAAAGGAACTGTGGTCCTAATAGGTTTTTCATGAGGTTTCACCCACATAAGGTAGGATTACGTCCTTAATGAATGATTTACTTAAAAGAAAATGCGATCCTAATAAGTCTTTCATGAGGTTTTACCCTCATGAAATGGGAAATTTTACCTAAAAGGAAGTGCGAACCTGGTAGGTTTTTCATGAGGTTATGCCCACATGAGATGTGATTATGTCCATAATAGACAACTTATTTTTTTTAAAAAAATACAATCCTAATAAGTCTTTCATGAGGTTAGGAAATTCTACCTAAAAGAAAATGTGATCCTTATAGGTCTTTCATGAGATTATGCCCTTATGAGGTGGGGTTACGTTAGGGTTGGAAATATGTGACATGACCCATGGACACAACTTGAGAACGACAGGAATTTAGCAGGTTTCGGGTTGGGCTTAAACATGCTCGGGTTATAAATGGACCAGACACGATTAATATGATTAATATTCTTGTCGTATCGGGTTGACCCGACTGACCCGAAATTTACACGATTACTGTTCAAACGATGACCCGAATTTGACTCATGTCACGTTTAACTTGTTAACATCAATTTGATCCATGACACGATTAACATGATTATTTATGTGCTTTTTCCCTCTATTATGAGACTAATTCTATAAAGAAACTTTTTTTTTAATTATTAAATATTAATTTTAACCATGAATCTAATTTTCATAAGTATTAATATAAAAACAATAAAGGTATAATAATTTAAAAATAAAATAAAATCTTTAGTTGAATTCATCTTTATCACTTTAGTAATAAATTTGATGGGTTCATATAAATTACCAGACAAATTCTGATAAAAAAATAATTCTATAAAGTAGACTATATTAATTAATCATAATAATCTTGTAATTCCTTTAAATATTTCAAAATATTATTATTAAAGTTTAATACTCATATATTACTCATTTTTTTCTCTATTTTCTCATTCCCTTAAAATAATATTATTAAACTAGACTATATTACTTATCTTAATAAAAACATTATGGTAAGAAATACAAATTCTTTATTTATATTCAATTTTAAACAAATTGTTGAGTTTCATGTGATGTGATTGTTGATTTTTATATAATGTGATTGTTGAATTTGCCCAATACAATTGATATTTAAATAAATGATAATGTAGTAAGAAAATTATAATTATGAGTTTGTATTTAAATAACAACTCCCAATTATGATTTTTCATAGAACTTCTTAAGATATTAAATATTAATAATTAATAAATTAGGATATTAAATATTAAAGAGTCAATTGTATAAGTTTTAAATTATGATTAAATAAATTTCAAAGAAAATGTGAAGAAAAAAATACAATAAAAAGAAGAAAAACTCAAAAGTGTAAGTTCAAAGTTATGAGTTTAGGTATTAAAGAGTAAATTGTATAGTTACTAAGTTATGATTAAATAAACTTCATTTGTGATAATTTGTGATAAGTAAGAATACACTAGTACGACTAAAATGAACATTTTAAGTACCAAAGCCACTAGTACATTAATAATAAGAGATTTTCTATTTTGAAATATAGATTACACAACCAATAAATGAAAATAAAATAAAATAATAGAATTCTAATACAATTGTCATTGATAATAATTAGTAATCATGAAAGATCTAAAAGTTATTAACTATTAGACTTATTATTATTTGATAAATGTTAACTAATAGAATTATTTACTATATAATTTTTATTATCAATTTTTTTTTTCACACAAGTATATAGTTTTTAGTATTCAATTAATGTACAATAGTTTATTTTGTATTATAAGTATTCATATATGTAAAATTTAAGATTATTTTATATTATAAATATTAAAATAAAATATTTAAAGGTATAATTGTTTTAAAAAATGAAAATTATATTTTTAAATTATATATTTATATTTTACTTTTACGGAAAGTGTGAAAAGGAAAAAAAAACCACAATAAAAAATTATGGTATTTACTAACTTCAGTTGTCCCACATCGGAATGTTAAGAAAAACAAAGAAGAAAGCTTGATTATAAAAGCCAACCTCCCCACAAGTCTGCCTTGCAATATGGTGGTTGTGCATTTAGTAGGATATTTATATAATGCATATATATATATATATATATATATATATATAATAGAGATAATTATACTTACCTTCCCTGAGGTTTCTGACAATTACAGAAACATCTCCTATAGTTTCGAAAATAACACTATCCCCCCTGTCAGAACTTGTCCCCAAACGGCGTTAACGGAGTTGGTCCATTTACCAAATTACCCATATATTTTAATAATATTTTTTTTAATTTTTTCTTCTTTATTTTTCCTCTCTCTCAATTGCAGCACTCTCTCTCTCCCCACTCCCACTCCATCTCACTTCCCTCTCTCTCTCTCTCTCTCTCTCTCTCTCTCTCTCTCTCTCTCTTATTTTCTCTACCCAGAACAACACCGGCCAAAATTGCCGCTGTCACCACCACCCATGGCCGCTCCACCACCACCGCATGTCACCGACGCCATAGCCACCGCCTATGTCGCCACCACCCATGTCGCTAATACCGCCAATCTGGTTCGAGTTCTTTGTCTTGATAGGTCGGAGCGAGATGGGTATTCAACGAAATCACCCTATCCATCATCGTCGATAGTAGGGGCGATTGGGTTCTCTTGACAAGATAACCAATTTTGATATTGGGGTTGGGTACTGTTTCTCTATTAGTGTCATGTTGGTAGTCTCTACTAGAAAAGGGTTAAGATAGGATCTACTAGAAAAGGGTTGAGATAGAAAATTTATTTTTAGAATTGGGTCTTGTGTGGAAGGACTGAGAAAGAGGATGAAAGGTGGAAAAGATGAGGAGAATATAGTGCTTCCTTTATTTCCTAGGCTTCATATTAATCATATGGAGAAAGGAGGGTCAATGACACTTATAAAGAATAAGATGGCAACCTCGTTTACCTTTGGATTGGCATCAGTGCTTCCTCTTCTGCCCAAAATACCAAAAACTTGGTTCCTTCAACATCCTCGAGTCATGTGAGTTTAAGATCTTTGGGTTATTGATCTTATGTATGCATTCATAGAAATAACTCTTTAGTTTGAACCCTGTGCTGTCATTGATTTTTTCTTAAACAATTGAAGCTTAAAATTTTAAATATTATTATTAGTTAAAAAAAGTGAGAATTTATATTATTTTGAAATTTGGATCATCATTATTTTCCCTCATTCTTAATTTTGGATTTTCCCTCATTCTATTGTGTCAATGGCGTTATCCAGGACCATTTTGATGCTTTGAAACTTGATCTTGGATTGTCTAGTGGCTTAGGTTCATCTAAGGTTAGGCCTAAGCCATCTTAAGGAAGAAATAAAAGCAGCAGATGAGCTTCATGTGGCAGACTGAAGGAGATGGCAGCTTTGGGATAGGTGTTTTGCTGGCCAAGGTACTAATAAGGGAGAAAGGAGTTTACAGCAGGGTATTGATGAAGCCCACTTGATTCTGTTGATGCTACCAAATCTGTTTCCATTGCACTTGAAATAGAGTTCATGCAGAGGGAAAAATTCGATAGTAGATGAAATTGACTGTTCGGGTTTAAAACAAGCTAATAGAAGCAGTGGGATAGAGATTGAGGTTCCTTCCTTAGCTTACCAGTGGACTAAGTTTTTCTTTTAGGCTTTTCTATGGATTCCTTTACAGAGAGAGAAGACAACAACAAATTGATGGAGAGAAGAGAGGAATTTGGGTTGTAGAGAGAGAGATGAATTTGGGTTTATGAGAGAAAGGAGATGGTAGAAGAAATTGTCTTTTTTTAATTAAAAAAATTATTATTAAAGTGAGGGTAATTTTTTCATTTAACCATGACTTGTAAGGGGTAAAATTGGCATTTAGACAAAAAAAAAATTGCTTACATCATCAAATGGTATTAGGTCAACTAACGATCATTGGTGGTAGGGGGGAATCTGTTATAGACATTGAAACCAAAGGGGGATAGTGTTATTTCAGAAAGTATAGGGGAGGTTTCTATAATTATCAGAAACTTCAAGGGAGGTAGATGTAATTTACCCTATATAATATTATAACTATAAAAAAATAGAAATAGTTTATTATAAATTTATAGTAATAGTAATAATAATAATAAATAAAATTTTTTGTATGGTCAGTGTTCTTTTGTTTCACACCCTTTGTAGTATTAAAAGATAGTAAAAGAGATTTTTATTGGGTTAAATGTGTTGACACGATTAATTTATTTAGTTTGGCAAGTTGTGTTCGTGTTTAGGTTTTTGACTTGATTAGTTTGGCAGGTCATGTTCGTGTTTAGGTTTTTAACTCGATTAAAAAATCGTGTTTGGGTTGACGCATTTTTGAATAGGTGTGTCTTGACACGATTTGCACACAATACACAAACACAAATTGCCAGTCCTAGATTATGTCTTTAATGGACAGCTTTGAAATACGATCTTAATAAGTTTTTCATGAGGTTATGCCTTGATGAGGTGAGAAATTCTACCTAAAAAGAAATGAAAATCTTGTAAGTCTTCCATGAGGTTACGGGCTCATGAGGTGGAATTACATCCTTAATGGAAACTTATTTAAAAGAAAATGCGTTCCTAATAAGTCTTTCAAAAGGTTACGCCTTCATGAGGTAGGAAATTCTACCTAAAAGGAAATGCGATCCTTGTATGTCTTTCATGAGGTTTTGTTTTCATGGGGTAGGGATTACATCCTTATTGGACGGTTTGCCTGAAAGGAATGTTATCCCGACTGAATTTTCCTAAAATGAATACTATCCTAATAGAATTTTTAAATTTCCTCATGATTTTGAACTTGTATATTTAGGCTTTATCTCGTTACAGAGATGACTCGAGCCAGGTTCATTAGGGGGAACAAGGCTTTGTATGAATCTATGGGTAAGAGTTGACTTGAGTGATATTCATTGGTTTTGAAAATGAGACCTTATGCTTGGGAAGATCGTGTGGTTGATCCAAAAAAAAATAGATTTATTGAACTGGCCATAAATTTTGCACGTGTTTGGACAAAACTGAGTGCCTAAGCACTTTAGCCCCATGATTAGAAACAAATCATAAAGAGTTTATGAATAAATTTTGACAATCATAGATTGAAATTACCATAAATAGGCAAAAATAGCAAAATGGACAAAATTGTGAAATGGGCCAAAAGCAGCCCATCAGAGCTCTGTGTGTTAATTGACACATAAGAGGGGGGTTTCAACCCTCTGTGTGTCGATCGGTCCCTCGTGAGTGCCAGTCGGTACTTGGGGACCTAGGCACACCCAATGTTAAATGTTATGACTATTGGTATTCTTCTTGCATTTTTCTTGAATTTTTCTTAACCCACCATTGCTCATTATTTTTTTCCAAACTTGTGATTGAAGTTTCCCACACTTAGATAAGTTCACGAGAAGACCAAAAAATGTGATTCTTATATGAAAACTAAAGATTAAACGAAGAAATAGAAAGTGAGAGCTACGATGATTCGAACACTATATTTGATCTAGATCGGGATTTTGTGGTACCCGAGCCGGTGTTGGGGATTATTCTACGTTATAAACCTCATCGAGGCACTTGGAACACTACAAGCTTGACTCAAAAGCCAACCCACCATTTGTCCCAACGGTAGTAGAATGGAGAGGTATGGATTTCTTATTATTTCTTGTGTATTTTCTTTTTGGATTTATCATTTTGGTTGTATGAAATGGTTTGAGAATGGTTTTGCATGTAAAATGGAAGTTTCCCATGCATGAACACCTCACTCACGTGCCTCTTGGGAGAGTGCAGTCCACGCATCTAACAAAATGCCTCAATAACATTCGTTTGTCATTTTTCAGATTTTCTTGCCTTTTTTCTTTGAGTTAGGCATTCTTATCTTAAGAAAATTAGATTTTAACATTGTCCCATTCGTTTCTTTGCAAGGGGAGCTATCAGTCCATGCTCGCGGCTCAGTGGCCGATATTGAGGAGTGGTGGGCCAACTTGCCCCCGCGGTGCAAGGTTCACATTACCTAGGCCATTCATGCAATGGGGCCTAGACATTATGGGACCATTTCCCATGGCCCCCATGAAAAGGAAGTTTCTTTTAGTCGGAACAGATACAAAATGGATAGAAGTCAGCCTGTTTGCAAAAATTGGGGAAACTTTAGTTCAAGACCTTATTTGGACTAACATTATATGCATATTTGGGTTACCAATGACCTTAGTTTTTGACAATAGGTTATAGTTTATAAGGAGCTTAGTGAGCAACTTTTAATCTAAGCTCAAAATAGAGAACCATCTCTCTACTCTATACTACCCCCAAGGAAATGGATAGATAGAAGCCTCAAACAAAATAATCTTGGAAATTTTGAAAAATCAACTTTAGAATGCCAATGACAAATGAACAAAGGAACTCCCTGGAGTATTTTGGGCATATTGGACTACAAAATGTCAACCAACTAGAGAAACCCCCTTCTTTCCCGCGTATGGTAGCAAAGCCATGATAATCCTCAGGTTAGTCATCCTAACTCTCTTAATAGAAATGACAATTCCAGAATTGAACGATAAATTGCTTCGCCTAAATTTGGACTTTCAAGAAGAGAAAATAAAGGAAGCCCATATTCAGTTAGCCTCCTACAATTAGAAGATGAGTTATTCCTTCAATACGAAAGTGAAGGTACAAACTTTTCAAATTGGGGACTTAGTCTTGCAAAATGTATTTCCTAATGCGCAACTAGCTAGGATAGGAAAACTAAGCCCAAACTGGGAAGGACCATACAAGGTGATCGGGAGTGGGGCAAAGGTTTGTATACATTAGAAACCATGGTCGGTCAAGAATTGACAAAGCCATGGAATGTGGCGAATTTAAATAATTACTTTGTGTAAACAAGGGAGCAACGGTCCTAACTAAAGCACCCAATCTATTTTCTTATCTATTTCATTATGAAAAGAAAATGAATGCAATAAATAGACAAAGAGATCGATTCTATTAATTCTTGGAAGGATTACAATAATTCTTTACAATAGGCCAAAAAAAAAAAAGTATATATGTTTGGCCCAAACTCTTCAACAATCTTCATTGAAGATCAACATCTTTAGCTCAACATCCCGAACTCTCAAGCATGATCTCTTCACTGAAGTCTTTTGGGATTTTGAGAGATCTTGTAAAGGAAAAACCTGGTAAGAAAAGGCTTAAAAGGGGAACAAGCTTTTGAGAAAATCTTCACCTAACCCATAAGGAGATTGTAAGAGGTGGCCATCTGAAGAAGAGAGGATCTATAACCAGACCGGCTAGCACAGTCCTCATTAGATATCCACTCTAACCATCTCATGACGAGTTTCCCTTAGGTTAGTTGAAAAGGTCTGCTGATGGATTTCCCATGTCAGGCGCCATGAACATCAACTCACATGAGAAAAACCTGCCAACAAACCTTGCAATCATAGACAATCGCTGGGAATCGCCTATTATAAAGAACAAAAGAGAAGAACTTGTGATAACTTAATAAAAATTGAACAAAGGAATCTCTCTATTTATAATGATACCGATAGCTATCCACATCATTCAATCTAAACGAGTATCGACGTCTAGGAGGCCAAGAGACAGACTAGTTATAATTTCCACGATTCAACTTCCTCACTAATAGGAGTTATTCCTAGCAAAAGAAACATTCCCTATAGTTGATAGAGCTAAACCTAGGTTATACAGGGACAACACCAACTGTCACGCTGCCGCCTTGACTTTGAAGTAAAAGTTTGTATTTAATGCGTAAGTTTTGAAATTCATTGATGACCTTGGAAAACTTAGAGCCGAAGGTCTTTCTTCTCTCTGAAACTACCATGTTCCCTGTAAACAACAAGAAAGAGAAAGGGAAAATGCAGTGTTAGCCTTAAAAGTTTTCAACCAAGGGAATTTCAGTAATTTTGAGAATAACAAAGCATTATCCAGGTGGACTAATGTTTTATCCAAGTGACAATGCAAATAGGTCATCTAGGTCAAAGAAGATTGTCAACCAAGAAATGACAAAGTCTATCAAGCTAAAGGTTTCCACTCAAAAACATGCTTCAAGGAAAGAATAAAAACAAGTGGAATGCTCTCATGATGAATCAAGCAAATGGATACACTCAAGCCTAAGGATTCAAGACAAGTCAAGTGAAGACTTTTTATTTTCCTTATTTTGGGTTTTGAGTGATTTAGGATTAGATTGATCATTGGTCGTAAGCTCTTATTATTTAAAATGAACAATTAAGAACTAAGCTCAAATAATTTTTCAAAACAAAAACAAGTGGCATACTTTAGGTTTTGAAAGATCAAAAGGTTTTGAAAAACGTACACTGAGAAAAATAAGCAAAAAGACATCCACTGTCCAAACTAGTCGACTGATTCTTAAAGCTTATTTTTATACTGATCGAATCAGTCGACTAGTTCTAGTAACCAATCGACTAAGTGACATTTTTATAAAATAGCCTAAACTCAATGTCTGATACAGTCGACCTCCTAGGAGAATCAGTCAACTTTTTTTAAGGCTAAAATTAGTTTACATCAGAACCAGTCGATTGATCCAAAAGACATTGATTGTTCTTGAACAATTAAAGCTCAAACTCTTTAGACAATTCAGTTAACCTAATCAGTTGACTAGTCCTCAATTTAGTCAACTGGTTGATGATTCAGTCGACTAAGTTTGTCGATTTGGCAATTATGAATTCAAATTTTGAACAGATAAAAAAGGGAAAACTATTCTTTTTGAATAATAATGGACATATTCTTTTAAGGGCTATAAATAGAGGTTCTCTAAGGCAATCAATGCCATCTATTTACATACTTACACTTCTACATCTCTATTCTTAACTTTAGATCCAAACATTAAAATATAGATTTAAAAGTTGTACCCATTTTAAATATTCTGAGCTTACACCATATCCATCTATAGAGAGTGGGAATTTTATTGCGCCAAATCTATTATTGAAGATAGTGACTTTTGGTAAACAACATAATATCATCTCATTGCTGTGAGAGTTGTGGGTAGGTGCTACCTAGTAAGAAGAAAATGTATATTTTGCTAGGATAAGAGGGTTGCGGTTTTCGCTTTGTAAACGTTTTGGTGTCCACCTGCAAGGAGGTTACTATAGTAGAAAAACTCAAGTGAGGATGCTTGAGTTGAGGATGTATGAAGTTTTTTGAACCTCGTAAACTACTGTGTTTGCTCTTTCTCTCTCTCTCTCTCTATATTGTTTATTTACTTTTACATTTACAACATTCATTTTTAAAGCTTCCAAAAAGAAACCAATATTTGTATAATACCCTATTCACCCCTCTCTAGGGTAAATATCTGGGCAACAAGCGGGAATGGGGAAGCACCTCTTCTTTTTAAAGGCCTTTGGATAAAAAAATCATCTGCTCTTAAATGTCACTCTAGAACAGAAATGGTGGATGAACTCTATAAGGATTCGTCCTCAAATTTATCTCCCCGGGCTTTAGCTTGGGGCAAAATTACCACCTTAAGGCTCCTGCCTAGTCTAGAATCATCTCCCCGAGCTGTGCCTTAGGGCAGAATTACCTCCTCAAAGCTCCAACCTAGGGGAATATTATCTTCCGGGGCTCCAACTTAGGGTAGAATTACCACCTCAATGCTCTGACCTGGGGTAGAATTATTTCCCCAAGCTCCGGTTTGGGACAGAAGCTAAAATACATTTTAGCATTGCTATGATCCCACTTTAGAAAAAATTGAGGAAATCACTCGAAAATGACGTGACTAGGGTCTACGCTTAGCACATGCAAAAGAATCCACTTTTAAAAAGGAATTCTGAAACTTGTTTAGATTCGACCTGACAAACTGTTAGAGTCCGCTCTAACCACCATACTTCACAATATTAGGAGTATGGTTGTACTTACCACTCCGATTGTAAGTATAAAACAGTTTTAGAGTTTGGAAGATGTGAGATTTTGGAGGGCAAAGAGCCCGAATGCCAAAACTCTGCAAAAGCCTCACAAACAAAATCTAAAACAGTAAGTCTATTTCTAGATGCCAAGTATTACGTAAAAAAAATCTCAAAAAACATATAGGAACCATCCTAATTTAAGGTCCAAGAATTGTGAAAGGAGTTCTTCATTAATGAGTTGAAGCTACAAAAGATCCAAAAAGGGGGGGGAGAAGAAAGAAGAAAAAAGTAGAAAAGGAAAAGGTCATTTAATCTACGGCCTCATCAATAGGATCTGCTTTTGTCCTAGAAATGATAACCCCTTGCTTCATAGCGGCTCCCTTAACAGGGAAAGATAAAAGCAGATGTTCTTCCGTAGTGAGAACTTGCTCTTCAACCCTTTCTTCGACTATCACAATCTCCACTTCAATAGGAAGCAAGGTAAGAGGTCACCGAACCTGGGCATCCTTATAGCCCATCTGATAAGCCCCTTCTTGAGGCTTGAGGACTTGGTCTTGATACTTCTCTGAATCCTTATGACCAAGGTAGAGCAAGATGATGCAAATTTAGAATCTTTCTTTTCCAAAACAGCTTTAAGTGCATATTTTTCTTTGGCAAGCCCGACATCATTTTCCTTCTCAAAGAGGGTTTCCTCATAGGAATGACACAACAAAGTATAGGTAGAGTGAAGTTCTTCCTAACTCTCCTACAAATCCTCTCGAGTCTTTCACAAGTCATCCTAGGCAGACTAGTTAGCATTATTTAGCCCGAAAACTTACTCACGCAAGGAATCAATCTCTAACTGAGCTTGCGCCAAAGCCTCCTACAAGTTGGCCACCACTTGGTGTGGCCCTATGAGAGACATAGCCACTCGGATAGACCAGCCATGGCCTTTGTCAGATCATGACAGATGTAACACCCCGATCCTGTATAATTAATAATTAAATATTAATTATTAATTAATACCGGCTCAGGGAATAATTAAGGAAATTAACCTTAATCTCCCGGTGGTCACACTAGACCAATAGAATGATTAAACATGTCCGAGAATAGGGTATAATACCCGAACCTAATTATCCATTAATTAGGTGAGATAATGTCAATTTAACACTGACGGAATTCGAATTAATTAACCACGGAAATCCCGAATGACTAATAAATGACACGGAACCTCCGACACTGTAGATAACTGAAATATGAAACTCTCGGAACAAACCACATCGAAAAAAGAGTTACGGAATGAAAGTTATGAGGCAAACACTGAAACCGAATTAATGCGTAGCCAAACAAGGCCTTAACCAAAAATGTGAAAAAAAGGCCAAATGGGAGGCCAAGGGAATTGAACCCTTGACCTTGAGAAGGAAGGAATTTTTCTCAAAAAGTTTACCAACTGGGCTGTCATTACTTTGTGCACATATATATAACCAAAATATATATATCTTTGAATTGCCCAAGGCTCCACCTCAAATTGGGCCAATGGGATTTCATGCAACCATATATGATATATAATATATGTTATATATATATATATATATATATATATATATATATACAATCTGATTGGGCCATTCTCTCCACCAATGGAGAAGCATGCACATCAAATCAACATGCATACAAAAATACATATGTCTACATGTGTATTTGATACATATGGGCGCCCTGTGTGTCTCAGAATTGAGGAACAAAATTTGCTCGTGTGTGTGTGTGCTCGGGAGAAGGTTGCCAAAGTGGTGCACAAGAAAATGTGTGTATGTCCATGGATGTACAAGCTTGAGTTTGACTTGTTGTTGCATGATGGAGCACAAGGCACGACTGATTGTGAGGCTCTGAGGTGCCAAAGGCACAACCGAGGGGTTTGGATTGGGCTATGGAGGATCGGTGATCGTCCAAGAGGTAAAACATTAAATCTGCTCTAAAAATTTCCTATTTAAATTTTGGATCTGTTCCTGATATTTTTAAGCCATATAAATTGTATATATGCACTACTACGAGGCCTGGAACTGTCATGAACCAACTGAGAGGATCGAAGAGTCATGAAAAACCCAAAGCCGTGACCCATCCACCATAGATGACCACCTCCAAAACTGGGTCTGATTCGACCTAACCTAAACTGAATTCTGTTGGTCAATACCTGATCTAGAGGTCACAAGGGTCCTAAAGACCCTAATCCGCGACCCAAAACTACATGGGAAGGCCCTCAAATTCGGAGTTGCAGGTTTCGGTTCAAAAACCCAACTCCGCAAATCGACACCAAAACTAAAATATTTAAATGGGGAATTTAAGCCCCTGTTACAAGGGTCACAACAAGCCAAATCCCATGAGATTTGGTTGAGAAACGAGGCCACACGACTGAACTGAAATCCCTCATGATAATCGGCTATACAGAGCTTAATCCGTGGATTCGAAGCAAGAAAATGATGCTATGTTGTTGTAATCACTCCCAGAAATGTTTTGGAATCAAAACATGTTGAAAACCGTGCTTGAAATAGCACGAAATTGGAAGAAGAAATCTGCAGAAACTAGGGCAACCGAGGGTAATTTGATGAAGAAGACGACCGAGTTGACTCGCTGCCTTGAGCCGAGTCAACCGGGCCAACTCGGACACGTGTTGAGCGAAGAGGGATGCCACCGAATTAATTGGAACGGCACCGTTTAAGGTTTACTGTTTTGATTTTAAATTGAAATCCGACTGTTTGGCAACATGATTAATAAATTGAAATCCTGGATTAAGTCTGTCCAAACCACGGATAGGGGCCAGATTAGGGTTAACTGGAATATGCTATTCCGGTTTTCCAAAGGTTAGTGAACCGGTTGGTTTTAAGTGTTTTGAACCGGTTCAGCCACCTGAACCCTAGAACCGGACGGCCTGAACCCCTAATTTTATGAAATTACATTTTTAAACCCTAAAGTCTTCTGAAATTGCTGATTAGCCCCCACTGTTTAGAAATATTACACAGTGGCCCACATTTTAGAAAATTTCTTCATTTAAGCCCCTGGTAATTAATTAAATAATAAAATAATTATTTAATTATTTTATTAAATAGGTAAAATTACAATTTTACCCCTGGACATTAAATATGTCAAACGGAGTCCAAATAAATTAAATGAACAGTGTATTTTCACTATTTCAAGCATTTTGGACTCAATGGTACAGTCCGATTTTGGAAATACAGTCCCGAAGAATACAGACCCGTAAGTGATAAATGACCGAACTGCCCCTGATGGTACCCAGACCCAAATAAAAGTATCAGATAGCCTATTTTGACTATCTCGGGCATTCTGAACTCAACGGTGAGGTCCGTTTAATGAACTGAGGTCCCGAAAAATACAGACACGTAGGCGTAAATGACTGAATTGCCCTTAATGATACCCAGGGCCGATTAAACATAACAGACAGTCCAATTTCACTATGTTAGACGTTCTGGACCCAATGGTGAGGTCCATTTTATGAACTGACGTGCCGAAAAATACGACGCATGAAATTACCAAATTACCCCTGATACCGTACGAGACCTAAACAAAGTCCGATTGGGACGAAACTGATACCGGTAGGAGCCCAGACACTGGTGAGACTGTATACTTGATTAGATGACGAATCGGGATCAAAATTACACAAAACGTATAATGACCAAAATACCCCTAAGCACTGTAAGTGCAAAGTAGAGGTCGAATAAAGGTCGAACTGATCTGATAAATTATCATAGGGATAATTATGAACACTGAAGGGCTAAATAAGACTCCGAGACAGTCAACGCGTAAAACGAGAAATGACCGATGTGTCCCGACGATCTAAAGCAGATACCAAATGAAGTCCAAGGGACTTACAAATTTATACATGAGATATATGGGACGTTCTGAGGACCATGATAGGGTTCGGGGCAAAAATGACAAAATTACCATTTTGCCCCTAAGACTAAATAAGTACCCAACTGATACCGATTAAAGTCTAAAAGACTTAAAACTTCATATATACGATATATGGGATATTCTGAGGACCATAACAGGGTCCGGGATAAGAATGGCAAAATTACCATTTTGCCCCTATGGTTAAAATGAGAACCTAACTGATACCGATTGGAATCCAAAGGACGTAGAACTTTGTACTTAAGATATAAAGACTATTCCGAAGACCACAACAGGGTCCGAGACAAAAATGGTAAA
This sequence comes from Nyssa sinensis, assembly GCA_008638375.1. Lineage (NCBI taxonomy): Eukaryota > Viridiplantae > Streptophyta > Magnoliopsida > Cornales > Nyssaceae > Nyssa > Nyssa sinensis. Next base: position 24,244,620 of record CM018051.1, on the reverse strand, counting down.
ATTACCATTTTGCCCCTAAGGTTGAATGAGTGCCTGACTGATAACAATTGAAGTCTAAATGACTTAGGATATAATCCTAATAATTGCTAAGCCTAATTAAAGAATGAAATAGCCTCGAGTGAGACCCAATGGAAGGGCGATAGGCTACTAGGCTATCTTAGGTAATCCGATAGATACCTAAGATGACGAATGAGACCTGAATGGATGAGTTCTGATCTGTCTGTGATTGATGATTATTATTCAGGATATACATGGAGATGCTTGACGTACCTGGAGGTTATCGGATTATTTATGCAAGGAAATAAGCGTAAAGTTTGTGAGTAACTTCTGACACTGTTTTGATACTGTCCCTTGATTTACTGATCTGTTTTAAATGCAATTATTTACGTGCAATTATTTAAATGCATGCCTTTTCGTACTATATCACTTATGACATGGTTTTAGTCTTTTTAAATAATTGACTATATTCCTGATCCCTGTGCTAGCATCCCGTATTGTTTTGCCCGTTTTGAACTGTTGAGATAAAATGGATATATTGAACCATTATTTCTGAAACGATTAAATAAACCATGTGATATAGGCAGAGAACAACATTTTGTTGTATCATACCGCTTTGTATAGTATACTGTCTGAATGCTATATTGTTTAAATGTATGTACTTAATGTACGCCCTTTGTACCACATTCCACGTGATGTGCTTGTGTCCTTCGAATTAGGAATTCCGTTCAGTTCGGTTATGTGCTGTCCGTTAATGATATGTCTGCCTCGATTGATATGTTCCGTCCGGTTCTGACATGTTCCGTTCATTGATAATGTGTCTGCCTTGATTGATATATGGTCCAGTTCCGTTGTGTATTGTCCGTTGATGATACGTCTGTCTTGATTGAAATATCGTTCAGTCCAGTTATGATTAGTTCCGACAGTGATGTGTCCCTGACTTGATTGTTATATTGTTTCTACCCAGTTCCGTTATGTTGTGTCCTGTTCATGATTTGCCTGTGTCCTGATTAGTGTATTGTTTCTGTTTAGTTCCGTTATAATTTTATCCGTTCGCGATATGCCTTTGCTTGACTGATGTATTGTTTCCGTTCGATTCTGTTATATTCCGTCCGTTGATGATATGTCTGGCCTGATTGATAGATGGTCTAGTTCCGTTGTGTTTCTGTCCTGTTATTGGTATGCCTTGTCTTGATTGATCTTGTTCAACTCCGCTATGTTCTAGCCATTGATAGTATGCCTCTGTCTTGACTGATTTATTGTTCCCACTCAGTCCCGATTGTGATTCGTTCTGTTAATGAAAAGTCTGTGTCTTGACCGATATATTAGCAATAGTTATTGTTTTGACCGATTGGTTATGTCATGTTCCGATCCGTTTGTATTGTCTGTTCGATTCTGTTATATTGTACTAGACTGCTTATGAAATGGACTTATAAAAATAGTTATTTTTGAAATGACTAAATTATCCATGTGCCTTGGAAGCACAAAACTGGTTTTGAAACCCATGATAGGGAATCTGTGTTACTCACTGGGCTTATTTAAGCTCACCCCATTATTTTGACATTTTTCAGGAATTACCTACATTGGATTAAAAGGTACTATGACATGACGTGAATAGGCCAAGTGGCATCTCAAGTAAGGATCTGACGGCACTGAATTGTAGAGACTGGTTTATTGTGGATTGAACCTGGTCATTCCAGTGAGTGGTATGTTATGACTGACTTGACTGATATATACTAGATAGACATGGCTCATGGAACTAATGGTACTCTAGAGATATTAGATCTGCTCTGTTGTTATATGCTTGATTTTAGATATGCTCTGAGATTAGAATTGTTGACTGACTGGATTTAGTCTTGCTCTGTGATATATATTCTTATGATGGATAAGTGAGTTGCATTCCCGTGACACAAAGAAAAAGTTTTAAATTCCGCTACATCTGACCCTACAGTCGGAATGCAATTCGTCGGAAAGTTCAGAATTTGCCTTTGGTTGGTCGCGTCGCGATCGACTGGCAGTCACGTCCTCGACATCCGCGTAGGGTGGGGTTTGGGATGTGACAACAGACCTGATGTAGAAGGATATCACTCAAGGTTCCAAAGTGTGAATTTGACCTAGAAAATGGGGGGCGGGTGTTGAATAGGTTGGTTCTAATAACGATGCCATAACAACAAAAACACTCAACGTGATTAATCCAACATGTATACCCATATACCAATGTAATAGCCAAGAATTATTCAAAAATACAAACCTACCAACATACACCTAATTGATCAACTAGCTCAATTTGATATTCAATTTTATCAATTCAATTCAAAATTCAACGAAGTGGTCAAATGTCAATTCAATTCAATTTACACCGTCAATTGGTCAAATAAGTTTTCAATTAATCAAATTAGAGCTCAATTATGAAATTCATGAAAAGTTAATATCAATATCAATATTCTAGTGGAAGCATTCAATTAAAGCAATTAGTAAATTGAAAAAGCTAAAGTAATTGAGAGGTTTGCAAACCGAATGATGACGGAGAAACCACCAAGGATAACAATCCTTAGAGTAAAACTCCAGAGCCGAGCCAATGCTCAAGGAAGACTTCCACTATGATGCAAATTGAATTACAATGTGTCTACGAATGAACTCTATACCTCAAGCTCCATTTTACTCGATCATGTCTTCAATTTTCTCTTGAATCCTCAAGCTCCTTATTGCCGGAATCCTCATACAGCTGAAATCTTCGACTGTCTTAGAATCCTCTGATCAAGCTGCTCAATAATTGAAAATTCTCACAATCTCAGTGTCCACCAATCACTCAACGCCGAATCCTCAAGCTTGAACTTTATACTTCTTCAATGGTGAAATTGACATAAACAATAGGCTCTTAGATCTGATTTGGATGTAGTGGATGATCTAAATCAATCAATGAATAAGAGTAGAGAAATGTATGAATGACATTTATGATTAATCTCTCATGAAACCTTTTTGATATTTCAAGAATTTATCTTTCACAATTGAAAATCTCTCACTCAATTTTTCACTACTCTTAACTGAATATTCATGTATTTTTGTAATGAACTTGTTCATTCCAAAATGAGTTTGAAAACAGATTATAAATCTATTTTTCGCCCAGGGTTTGTTTGAAAGAACCATCATTCATTCGAACGAGCCCTCATTTGTTCGAACGAATAAGGAACGAATCTCAAATGAGCACAATTCTGAGATTGCAATTCTTCATTTGATACAAGTATTTTGAACGAATAAAAACAAACTTTATTTTGTTCATTCGAATGAGCAATAGAGAGTTGCTCATTCATTTATTGTCTTGTGAACAAAATTTCCCCTTAGGTTTTTAAAGATGTATTTTGAAAAAATTGTTTCACAATCACAAGTCTAACACATACATGATGTTATGATAAAAACTATATGCAATGCATGTAATGTGTGAGTGTGAGATTCAAATCAAATACAAAAGTCTAATATACCCTTCGTAAACCAAGTCGACCGGTAGTGATGCACGACAATGTCTCTTAGACGATCTTGGAATAGAACGGGCATTTAGGTACTTACTACAAGGACTTATGTAACGATTACACATAAAGCACATTTTTTGAAACCAGATTAGCCAATTACAATATCCGGACCCCTTGGTCTTAAGAAACTCCCCCTTTGACAATCTGGGACGAAATTGCACAAAATAGTATAAGAATACAACACATCAAAATCTATAATCCCCAAAAAGTCAGATAGAAAGAAATTATACATTTTAACTTAGTATCCTATACTAGAGATATCACTTGAGCAATGCTCAGCAAGTTGTAATACCCTGACCTAGGTTAGCACATAAACCGAGGTAGACCAGGTAAACTAGTGTACTATTAGTCGTAACCCGAGCTGTTTAAGCTTTATATTATTATATCATATGTATTGTACAGTTTTGGAATATGAATAGTGTTAGTTATACAGTTAGTGCCAGGCAATGCCCGAGCAACCCAAAAGCATGCCTCGTAATGCGTGCATGCACGTATTTTCATGCATGCATATGTACACACATATGCATAGCCCAATAAATATCAAGGTATGTATATGTACTTAAAAACTAGTATATACGTGTATATATAAGTATATATATATAGGTATAAAATATGTACAATTAAGAGTATATATATATATATATACACAAGTATACATAAGGTAAAATAACTATATGTATATAATATACAAATATTTATGCACTTATATACATATACACACATAACATGCAAAACATGCTTGTGAGTGTGGGATTGTGTGTCGGTTGGTATGTGAGAGTGTGTGTGTGCGTTAGAGTGTGATATTGTATATATAATATACATAGATTACATATAATATTTAGCAGCTTTAAATGTTGCAAGACAGAAAGAAAAAGGAGATGCAGAAAGGATCAAGGGGAGGAGTCAACAAAGATGGTTGAAAGGGGGGAGGATCGAGAAAGAGAGAGGAAGGTGGTTGAAGTGTATATATGTATACGTGGGGTGCTGGGTAGGAAACAAAAAAGAAAGGAAATCAAAGGAAGTTGAGAGGAATTGAAGGATCCAGAAGTGAAAATCTAGAATAGAGAGGGAGACATTGCAAGTAGAAAATTAGAAAAAGGTATGTCGTCTTAAGGTCCTATTTTTAGTTTTGAGGCATGATAATTAGTTTCGAGCATGGGGTCACATTAAGGATGAAATAAGGATCATTTTACAAAAAGAATCAATAAAAATGGTCCAGAACTGAGCTACAAATAAATAGTTGCAGGTTGAAGGAATAAAAATTAAACTATGAAATTTTATATTTAAAGCTTGAATCCAACCATGAGGAACTGATCCTCAATGGTTCAGAAACTAGATAGAGCTTAAACTAACTTAAAACAGTGGAGGAAAAGGCTCGAAATTGAAAGGTTTCAGTTAGCTGGAGCCACTAATTTTACTCATTTCGTGAGGATATAGTGAATGAAATTTAAAACTAAAGATAGGAATGAATTGACCATAAAAAACTATAGAGAACTGCATTTAAAAAGCATAAAAAAATAGTCAGAAAATGCTCGCCGTTGCTGGAGATGGTGACAGAACCCTAGCATAACCCTATCAGAAAGTTGAGGAGACGATGAACAGTGTCTCCCCGAAGCGGCACTATTTTGTGCTTAAATAACCTAATACTGCGTCATTTTGCTTAACACTGTTTTAATTTAAAGGGTGAATAAGGTTTGTTTGGTTGCTAGGTTAGGCGATTAAATTGGGAATTAATTAAGGACTGGGATAACCTATCTTCGCATTAGGCTCTTAGCCACTGTTTGGCTTCCGAAAAATTGAAAAAAATGCGTAGGGGTGCAGCCCTAGCAAATTGAACGTGAGACCTCAAGGAAAGAATCCCAAACCATAACCCACTTGGACAGGCAAGCCCATGGGAATAATTGCCACCAAATATATATATATATATATATATATATATTATATTAAAGAAAAAAATTAAGAAAAAACAAAAAGGGCGCAACCCCTAGGGTTCGAACACAGGATCATTAGAAGAAAGCCCAAACCCAACCCACTTGGACAGGTTAGCCCGTGGGATCAATTACGCCGAAATTAATATATATTATATAATTATAATATTAATTAATTTAAAAATGGTAAAATGACCCGAAGTCCAAATTAAATAAGTTATTAGTGTATTTTTACTATCTCAGACATTCTAAGACCAATGGTGAGGTCCGTGTCACGAGACGGGGTCCCGAAAATAAAAGACACGTAAAAGTACAAAATGACTATTTTGCCCTTTTCAGTATAGATGTCCAAATTGAGTTCTGCAAAAGCCTAAATCGACTTTCTTCGATGTTCCAGACTCAATAGTAGAGTCTATTTTAGTAAAAGAGAAACCAATAGTAAATAGGCATAAAATGTGATGAATAACATAGATTATGAAAAGGTAAACTCAAATATACTATCTATTGATGAATAAGGATTCGAAAGAGAAATGAACAATGACTTGATCTTATTGGGAAAATGTCACGACCCGAAACCCACCCTATGCGGATCTTGTGTCGCGGGGCCGACCCTAAGGCCATCCCTACTTTTTCCATTCCTGTATCATAGTACTAATATGCAAAGTACTAAAATCTTAAACAATAACAGCGAAAGTCTTATCAATGTCTATAATCAGCGGAAGTTTTTTCAATATACAATATCAGCAGAAGTCTTTTCTATACATAACATGATTATACAATAACAAAATGAGAACCAAACATAACCAGCACCTGTGGGTGGTGAGTACATGGGAGAACTAAAACATAAACTGATGCATTTCCTCAAACGTCCTTCTACATCTTCAGACTCCTACTAGGGTCTCGCGGCTTCAGTACCTGAAATGGGGGTAAGGGGTAGAATGAGCTACGAGAGCTCAGCAAGTAACAACAGATCTCCGACACTGGTATAAGAATACGATAAAAGAGATGTTGTGATCGCCAATGGGAATAGTTGCCATAAGGGCCAATAAATAATAGGACACAATGTACAATCAGGAGTAATGGACATAATATCAACATGAAACTCTCAACAACAATATATCAATATGAAGGTACTGCCACAATAAACCGAATCACAATTGAATCAATAAGGAAATATCTCTCAATACAAGATAATGATAAGGAATAGCATAGCTCAGCAGTTGCAATTAAACAATCATATAAGAGATGCTTTTATTCTGTACAATGCCAGTAAAAATGCAAATGGAATGCTAGTGAAATGTAAATGAAAATGCCAGAAAACATGCCAGTAAAATTGCCGATGGAAAGCCTTCGAGGAATTCATTCCTGCCACCTGTCCATTCACGGACTCGACCCTTAGGTCTCCAGTCAAACAGAAAGCATCGGATGGATATTGCGATTGAGCACAAATCCAGTATTCATAACCTATTAGGATTATAGTGATTCCATAGAAGTATCAAATGGAATATCTTATATACAATGGAACATAACAATAGGCTTTTCAAAGCATGGTTCAACACGATACTAATGATACAGTAGTCAATCAAAGTCCACAAGATAGAATAATATCACATTGTGGAAACAATAACGTCAGGTACGTTCAGGAGTACAAGTTTGGCAGTAAAAGGATAAACTTAGCTTGGAAATACCACATGGAAGAGAAGGTGAATTTACTTACCTCTAAATATGCATTCCTAAATCAGTCTCTTGCGGGTTTGCCTCTTTCTTGTCGCGTTCCCTATATATCAGTAAATGCGTTTCAGAATAAATGTTACTCATCAAATTCTATGCCTTGCTATGATAAGTATTTCTAATACTTATTTAGACTTTACCATTGAGTCCAGAATACCAAAGAAAGTCGGTCTAGGCTTTCGCAGAACTCCATTTGGACTTCTAGATTGAAAAGGGAAAAATTGTCATTTTACACTTTTACGATTATTTTATTCTTTTTGGGACCCTGTCTCATGAAATGGATCCCACCATCGGACTCAGAGCGTCTGAGATAATAAAGATTGACTATTCATTTGCCCCGTTTGGACTTCGTTTGACCCATATTTGAATTAGGGGTATATTTGTAAAAATTAATATTTTATTAATTTTTCTGTTTGGGCCTTAGTGGAATTTCCTAAACCTTCTGGGGTTAAAGTGTAAATACCCAGAGTTACGGTCTGAACCAGTTGGTTCACAACCAGAAACCTAAACCGGTTTAAATTCATAGTGAACCAGCCGGTCTACTCTAAATCAATGAACTGGAATAAGATAGCCAAGCTTCCTGTCCCATCCACGGTTTGGATAACCCCAAACCCAATTTCTCATTTCTATTCCTACAACCAAACAAGCCAATTTCACTTTAAATTAAAATTCTTTAACCCTAAACGACACAATATCACTGCCCCGTCTACTTTCAGTCTGGTCCCGACCCGACCCAAACCTAGGTCCGGTTCCGTCTTGACCCGGTAGCTCCCTCGACAATCCGGTCGTCTTCTCCGGTGGATTATCCAGCAACACTTGCCGGAACAGTGAAATTTCCTACGGATCTTAGTGATTTCACGTCCATTTCCTACTGTTTTTGTTCCAAATGAAAACTAGGAACTTAAGAAATGTTTTAGGACTAGTTTTGGCTCTCCATGTCATCGGTTTCCAACACCTATTCCCAGTTTTCCAGTGTTGCACCGACGACTGGAATAACTGGCCATAGAATGGCCATTTTTTGACCATTTAGACTGATTCAACTTGCGTTGGGTCCTTGGAGGTGTCTCCTATTGATTTCCAATGTCAAAATCAAGGTTTTTTTTATGAACAAAATTCCACCATGGTTAACCATTCATGACAGTTTCAATTTCAGGTTTTCTTCCCGTGTTTTGGTTCTAATAAATTTCGACACCAACCTCAACAATTTGAAATTCAAATGAACATAACTTAATTGAGGTTATACCTGTTTAAGCCGATTTTCTGAACTTCAAATTTCAGTCTTTTTTCTCTATAAATTTCCTTCATTTCCTTCTTGTCTTTCTTCTGTTCCGATCCTCTACTTCTGAATCCTTCCCTTCTGTTCCCAGTTCTCTCCTCTTCTGTTTTCCTTTACAGTTTCTTTTTCCATTTTCACTAATACTCGCATATATATATATATATATGGATATAACTCACCTCTCTCTCTCTCTCTCTCTTCTCTAACCTACCGACCTAATCTGTCTTGAGTCGGTGGCTTCTGCCACCTAGCACATAGGTCACTACATCACCTCACACTACATCCACTTGCCCTCACTTCCTTGACACAAACACACACCATGACACCTCTACACACGGCATGTCACGCCCCGAATTCCCGACCGAACCCGGGGACGCGACTGAAGCGAAACAAAAGAAGAAAATAAAAGATAAAGTAAAGAAATAAATAACAATTTGACTAATTTTAACTAAGTTTACTAATTTAGATACAAGCCTATTCCACTAACATAATGCTACATCCATATATCTCTGTCAATACACATACATTCCCGGTTTATAAAAATTTCGACAGAACCTCCTTTGTTTTTCGAACCTTTTTTCCCCTGATAATCACAACGCATCATATAACATCATATAAATATAAATACATCACAATCCATCCTCACTCGATGGCCACAACCTTATCAAAGTTAAATATACATTGTCTAATTATCCAATCCATCACATCTACTCCTACACTTAAACTAAAAGATCATTTATTACAATATACAATACCATTTCCATTCTTTTTAGAAACACACCAATCCTTTATAAAATCAAAATACGCCCCCAGGGCCCAAATATTCTTCCAAATTTATTTCCCCTCCTTTCTCCAAGACTTCATCAAGTCCCGCGTACCAGGATGCTTTATCTGAAACCTGTGCCCACGAATGGGTCAGCGCCAACATGTTGGTATGGTACAATACTAATGCAAGGAATAAAATTAAGTCATAGCATGTGCAAGTGTACATGTATCTCTACATGCCTCCCTAATCATTCATACAATATAATGGCAATATACAAACTACACATCTGTATAAAACCCTATATCACGTTCACAACTTCATCAACACAATGCACAGGCAACATGCGTGACACACCCATGCATCTCAATGTCACACCCATGTCTCATGATACGGTCCTTCCATGCTGGCATGAGTACCGCCACGTATGTCTCCTTTTCGGTGCGCCCTCGATGGAACGGAGTACCAACGGCCGAGTTTTGGGTTTTTCACCACAGGACCTACGCCCTCATAATGCACCAGCATCTCGTGCTGACCCACACTATGCTTTCAAGGAATCACACAATGCCAATATGCCATGATTTCATCATGCAATAATACAGTTCAAATGAAACATCACTTTCATAAGCATATGCAACATGCTTTACATAATGTATTACATTTAAGATTAAATCACAAGACTTCATCCACAATCTATGTGTCATGCTCGATCAATCTTAACACTTATGCAAATCCATATGTCACAATATCAACAATCCTTCTCAAACATAAATCACATGGGACGACAACTCAAGAAGTAAATCACAACTCCCAAATAATCATAAAGAACATGGGAAACATATACACAATCCACTCAAAGAAGCAATCATTCCTATGTGATCTTTTATCAGCAGACAAGCACAAAAAGCATTCAAGCAATATACACATCAATCCTAATTTAATTCTATTCCTTACTTAGTAAAGTACCATACCTGATCGGGTTATCTCAACCCCAAGAAGCTATATCCACTAAGTAGTCCAATCAACTGATGAATGACTCAGTCCTCCTACTACTAGCTGTTTAGAGAGTCCTCGCCTTTCTCTTCGATGTTCCTAAAATTCACAAACAAGTCTCAATATATGTCGCTACACAAATTTATGCTATTCATCAAATTTTATGTCTTTTTATGATTGGATATTTCTTTTACTCAATTAGGCTTCACCATTGAATCAGGAACGCCGAACAAAGTCGGTTCAGGCTTTAGCAGAATTCAATTTGGACATTTGTACCCTAAAGGGTAAAATGGTCATTTGGTCCTTTCACGATTTCCCAATTCCCGAGGTCTCTTTTCACAAATCAGACTCCACGGTTGAGTCCGGGATGCTAAGAATAATTAGAATTCACTATTTGTTTACTTTAATCTAATTCCGTTTGATTACTCTTTGACCTGGGGGCATTTTGGTTATTTCCCCTTTAAATAATTATTTAATTAAATATTATGTCATTTACTCGGGTCGATTCACAATTAACCCTAATCTCTGGGTATAATTAAAATCTTACAAGGTTCTATTTATTGCCCATAATTTTTCCAATTCCTGTAAGTTTATATTCTTTTTCCCGTACGTTTCCAATTTAAGCCAATTATTGGATAGCTTCTCCTTTTTAACCAAACACTTCCCGAACTCAAATCTAAAATTTCACCCATACAGTAATATTGTTAGGCAGCTATCTGAATGGTTGAGTTGGGTCGGACTCAACCCGGTTTGGCCCGAATAAAAATACAAAACTCAATCGTTAAATTGTGTTTGGATTATTTTTCTGGATTCCCATTTGATCTAAAACTATTTCTATATTTAATGAAATCCCATAATCAATTTAATTATTCATGTTTCTAAAATTTCAAGACTAAATTTCAGTGTTTTACCCTGTTGTTTCGCGTTCCTTCTTCAATTTTCATCAAGTTCCTCAAGCCCCTTCTTGTGACCCTTTGCTTCAAGCATAAGACTCAGAATCTGATTATGCTCACTCTAAACCCCATCGTAATTCATAGAGTTTGCCAAATTTTACCGTATTCGTCTCATCTTCAAGACTTGTCCACAAATGCTGCACTAAGTCCTTCAACTACAACTTCAATTGCTGTTGTAACAACAGCTCTAATTGCTACATCAATGACCACCACTTCATCCTTCAATACAAACCCTCAACTATGCACAATCCTCTGTTTTCTCATGAAACAAAACAGACAATAACAGAAATACTAAATCTCATTAAAATCCCAATTTCAGAATTCGAATTCTAGCTTCCCTTTACTCAGAACCCCTGCTATTTTTATTAGCTCGCTGCAACCCGAACAGTCAGCCTCATCAGTTGGAATTTCATCATTTGGCTAGAATCAAAAAAATCTGAACTAGAAGATTCCCCTCGACAAAGAGATCTTACTCTTCTATCAAAACAGGGGATTTCAATTCCTCGTCCAGCTTCATCTAATAGCAATACAACAAGATCTACTCCTCACCAAAACCCATATTCATATTGATCTGCCATACCGCTACTGCCATCTCAAATCCCCCCTTTTTCTCATCATTTTTTTTTCCAACAGCTTCTTCAAGCTGCACCACCTGCACACATATATATATATATATATATACACACACACACACAGATACATACATACCACTTGCCCCACTGCTACACTGCTGCACCGCTACTGTCGTAGCAGGTGGCGCAATAGCAGCTTCGATTGCTGCTACAACCATCAGCGATGTACCATATCGCAGCCATCATCGACCAGTTCTTCTTGTCATTCCAGCAAACGTCACTGTGCCCCTATCATCTTCAATATCTTATCAATCGTCACGGCTGTATATTATCGCAAAGGGGTGACGGGTTCTCCAAAATACTCTGCCGATTGTAGAGATCGTTGTCCAGATCCACTTCAACTACGGCAAAGCCCAAATGCCGATCGGAAAATTAGCTTTGGTGCAGACGGAAATGGCGAGTAGAGCATGAGAGATCAAGTCGAGGATCATGCTCTCGTAACGCAGAACACTGGAAGGGGCGGGTGCCAAAAGCCAAGACGTAGTCGAGGCACTGGATAAGGACTCGAATCAGCAATACCTGTTGCTTGATCTTCAACTTATGGTTGCTTTCTCTCCTTATTCACACGTACAGAGCTCTAGAAGCTTCAAGCTTTTTCCTCCTTTCTCATGTATATATTTATACATATATATATATATATATATATGACTCCTTCCAGCAGCTTCTATTGCTTTTCTCTTTTCTTTTCCCAAATTCCCACGATTTATGTAATACATATGTTAGCTGTACTCTTCCTTCCATTATCTTAATATATAAAATATACTTCCACATATTTTATATATAATCTTGCAGATAGTATCTTTGATCATTTTATTACAATTAAAATATATATATATATATAATTTATATATATATATATTATTTCCATTCCAAAACATTAAATTATGGAACACCGTCCAAGTTGGCATAAAAACCGAGACTCGGTATCATTAGTATTTATTTTACCAAATTTAAGTCATCGTTCGTGTCTTATATTTTATTCATATCATTTGCATAATTAATTTCTTCGTATTGGTCCCATTTATTAATTCTGGCGCTCTGTTGACTGAATTAATTATTTTTTCGAGTCTATATCCTTTTTAGTAGTCTGAACTAATTTTTTAATTTTTTTTTCCAAGTCTCTACACTGGCATGCATACCATACACTCATACTGGCACACGTTGTATGTCCACCTTCCCATTTTTTCCTTTTGTATTTTATTCCACAATACATATTGTTATATATACATTATACCGTATGTATTTATTTATACATACATATAAAATACACATTAACATACATGAAATTGTATCCGTATATATACATCTATACTCATTTCTATAAATGTATACATACTCTAATATTTAGTAGACTACGCATGCATGCAAACGATCACATACACGGAAGTACGTGCATGCACGCATTACGAGCTCAATCCTAAGTTGCTCGGGTGTTGCCCGAGAATGTTTATAAAAATAAATCATTCACATTCCAATTCATTTGGTCCAAGAAATACAATGATATAAAGCTTAACCGTTCGGTTTACCCCTAGTGATATTTCACTTTACCAGTGTACCTCGGTATACGCACCATATCTCGGGTCAGGATATTATAGGCTATCTCGGTATACGTGCCATATCCCGGGATCGGGATATTACAGAAAGAAAGGAAACAGTTTGAGAGGTAAGTAAATTTCTGATCTCTGCATGTGTTACATTCCCAACCATGTCCACAGTTTTTCTTATATTATCTATTGTATTCCATACATGCCAGAACGTTTATTGAGTCCACATTGATATTGCTCTATCTTGTGGAAAAATGTTTATTGACTATTATATATCTTGATCATGATTTATTTACGCTCTATACATAGGCCTCGAGGGGCAAGACATATGATCTCAGTAGCCTAGCTTACATTGGCCTATTAAGGCAACAGTTTCATTCTCGCTGCTGAGAACAGTATTATTGCATTTACTTTTCATGGGATTTAGCATGATCTTGATATATTATATTGTGTCGGATTTGTGGTCAGTCACAAACTCCATCTAATGCTTACTAGACCTACAGGTCGAGAAAATGGAATCAAAAGTGGCAATTAAAATGTCATTTAAAGTGGGATCTGTGAGGCTAGTACTGAACCGACGAGTTAGTGCTTGGCTAAGAGATCGAGGAAAAAGGGAACAAAATGATATTAAGGAGTATGTCGGGCCCCAAGTTAAAGTTCATCCACATTTGTTGTTATCAGTATCTATTATTGATTTTCATAGCTTGATCATATTATTTCATTATGAATGATCATGATATTCACAACTTTTCATTGAGAGTACACAATTTATACTTGAGACAGCTCATGACTGTAGCAATATGATATTGGGTTCCTATAATTTGATATTGAGTTCTATAATTCTTGACTGGCTAGCATGTTGCATTATCCTAGTTTTTTTATGGATTATGCCTTTCTATATTAACCTGTACACATGACAGAGTAAAGGAGTATTACTTACTGAGTTTTCATAGCTCAGAACAGATACTACTTTTTGACTATTTCAGGCACAGAGATCGAGAACAGATAGTAGAGCCTGATAGCTAGAGGTGGACATTTCTTTTAAAGTTGCAGTATAATATTTAGTACAGACAGTCTTATAGCTCTCCCATGTTATCCACGTTTTGAGGATGAACAATTGTATTAAGAAATTTTGTATTTCGCATTTTGAGAACACTATATATATCACATGCAGCTTTTATTTATTTATTTAATTGTTTAAGTCTTTCAGTTGTTTAGTTGTTACATGTTAGTAACATTGATTGTATAACAAGTTGAGACAGTCCCGGTTCGGCACCCAGAGTCGGGCCGGGGCTTCGTGATTCGAGATCCGCACAAGGTGGGTCTGGGGTCGTGACAGCTTGGTATCAGAGCACTAGGTTTAAATGATTAGGCTGAGTTGGTATCAAAGACTTGGTATCAGAATAGCCTAGGTCATAAGTGGTTCATGGGAGATAGACTAAGGTACTAGTATTACAAATGTCCAAGTAGAGTCAGTAGATTGAAACTAACATGCGATATTAGACTTTTAACTAAATTGCAGAAAATAGTGAACCCTAGTGCTACACCTGTAATACCCCAACCCGAATTAGGGACTATTAAGCTGTTGTGTTAAAGTTAGAAATCGACAGCGTTTAGTAACGAGGTCGGTGTCAACCCCGACGCACGAACTTTTAAGTAAATGTCCTGAAAAATCAGGACGACTGTACATCACTTTCGTTGCAATCACCAACATGTCGATTTTGATGATAATTATATTTTCACGTCAACTACCGATTGTTGATACGAGTACGAGAATTGGGCACGTATCACGAGGATACGAAGATTAGTACCAAGATGATACATTTAAGAAAATAATTAATTTTTAAAGTAATTAATTATTTTAAATATTAGTATAACAACTAATATATATAATTAAATGCAAAAATATATATATACTATATAAATGATTATAACCTTAAATATATATATTATTATACATGAACATATATATGTATATAAGTATGTATATGCATGCATGCATGTATGTTAAAATATGAAATGTATGTATGGGATAAGAGGGCATGCTATTGTCCAAAGTGTACAAAGATGAGTGTGTGTCAAAGAGAGGTGTGTGTATTACCCAAAGTGTATTAGGTTTAAACCATATATACATATATATATATATATATATATGTGAGTCAAACACCACACACACACACAACCGGCCACTCATGGCCTGCCCAACAGTGGAATTCAGACCCACTCATAAAGAAGCCTGAAATTGGCTAACCCAAATGGAGGGGCAATCAGAATTTGCCATGATTCCCTCTCCTCATACAATATGCATGGTGCTTGTACACACACAAACACAACCATCCGAGAGTGAGGAGAGAGATTGAAGGAGTTTCTAGGACATTCAGAAGTGGGAAGCAAGGAGCAAAGGAGAGAGAAACAGTTGGAACAAGGTAAACCCACAAACACTTGAATTTCTCTCTCTAGAATTTTTCTATGTATGAATCTGTTTTAAGCTTTTGATTTAGTTTATATGATGATTAGGATGAATATACATGAATTAGGCATGAAAATCTCGACGTGAAACACCTTAGAAACATCAGCTGTACACAAGGCAGCCATGAATGGACCTTGCTTGAAGCAGGTCTGAACCGACCTCCTCTAAACCCAATTTGGTTTATAAGGACCTCAAGAAGACCCTAAGAGCATCCCAAAAACATATATATGCGATCAAAAATCCCAAAGAAAGACCTCCAAACATGGACTTGCAGGTTACGGGTTTACAACCCAAACCTTTAAACTCGCATGTAAACCAACATCCATGAATGTGATTTGAATCCTCATGAAGAGGGGGATCAAAATAAGCCCAACCTCACTAAAAATGATGAAGAAATGACCATGAACGACCCATGAACAGGTTCGGATTATTGTGGCTTAAACCGAGCTTTTGGGCTACATTCGAACCTCCAAATGAATGCCAAGATGATCCTTAAGATGTTAGAAACATTTTAGGTTGAAAACAGTAAGAAAATAACTGGCCAAAATCCACGAAATAGAAGAAACATGAAAACTGTAACTAGGGTTACAGTGGGGAAGAAATGAGGAAGAAGACAGTGAGTTGGCTCGGTCTGTTGAAATCTCCGTGTCGACTCGGACGCGTGGCAGCCTCTGGGCTTGCCACCGATTTAATGGGGCGACGTCGTTTGGGCCTTAAGTATATATATATATATACGGTTAAGTTTTAAAAAGAAAAGGGAAAGATTTGCAGTTCCTGGGGTTCGAACCCCTGACCCCCACGCACGCCTCTTCCACTCGGCCACGCACTCGCGTGTGCCATATATGCGGACGAAATATATATAATAAATCAGAGAAAAATAAAAGGTGCATTTTTGCACCTTACAGGATTCGAACTCGGACGTATGGGGAGGGAGATGGCACGCTGGCCAGCGTGCCATCCTATTCAACCTGTTCTATTTATGTACAAAATAATATATATATTATGCTTAATCAAGATTAATTTAATTAAATGAAATTAATTAAATTAAATACTCCGAAATGGCCCGTTGTCCAAAAATTACAAGTTATATATGTAACCTTACTATCTTGGACCCTCTGAGCCCATTGGTGAGGTCCTCGACATGAGATGAGGTTCCGAAAAAAATTAAAGACCCCTAAAAATGTCAAAATGACCAAAATGCCCCTGCCTCATAAATGAGTCAAACGAGGTCCAAATGAAATAAATAAATAGTAGATTTTGACTATTTGGAACATTCTGAATCTAATAGTGGGGCCCGTTTCACGAGACGGGACTCCAAAAAATTTAGACACGTTAAGGTATAAATTACCAAAATACCCCTAACATGTCCTAAGCCGAATTAAATTCTAAGAAAGCCTAAACTGACTTTCTTCGACGCTCCGGACTCGATGGTAGAGTCTATTCGACCAAAAGAAATGTCTAAAATAAAAATACATAAAATTTGATGAATAGCATCTGTCAGATGACTATAAATTAAAGTAATGCCAAAGTACTAATCTACAGCATATACGAGGACATGAAAACACATCAACCTTAGAATTAAATTTCTAACTCATAAATTGATCTTAGGTGAATTATGGAAGAACAACGACCCAAGTACACGATCATGACCAAGGCCCAAAGGGCCAAGGACCCAAAGCAACAGGCCTTCATGCAAGAACTGTTGCATCGACAGAGAGTGATCGACAGATTTGTCAGGATAGCCAAGGCAACAGAGGTCGTCTCGGTAAGCCCCTTCATGTTCAAATCACCCATCAAGGCCATGGTGGCAGAGGCTAAAAAGAAGAAAGAGGAAAAAAGGAAATTGGAGGAGGAAAGAGAGAACACGGAAACCTTAGCCGAATGGCGTCGCAGGTAATATTATTATCATTAAGAACATAAGTTACTAGATCTGTATTACAAGCTATAAGTCAGACAGGTATAAGAATTTAGGCTTCTCACAGTCTACACTTAGTGAGTTATGAAGTTGATTAAGTACATATGAAATTTATGGAATCTTCATAAATCTTGATAGGCTAAGGAAAGAGAAAGTTAAAGGGAAGGCGCCTCAGTAGAGCTAACCCTAAAGGACCGAGGTGAGTAATCTTGCATTTGAAGTGGAGGTTTTAACTCCACAGATTTCAACGGATGTTTTTAAGTTCAAATATTTACAGCATTGATATGTCAAATTCAGTATTCATGACTTCTATTTCTTAAATATTCTGCCATGACATGCTTCATGATTATTTACATATTATATCCGTAAATGTTTTCTTTTCAAAATAGTTAGCATGTCTGATTTTCCTTAAACATCCTGAATTTGATTACTGCAAGTATTGAAGCATCACTGCAAGAGTTATACGTCACATGTTTAAATACTCATAAAAGGCTTTTATATAAAAGTCATATGACAAATGTTTTGCTAGATAAATAATAAGCACATAGCTAGTGTTGTGAGTTGTACGGAACTCAATGGGCCTATCATGTGCATCAACACATAGTCAGGACTTTGGGTCATACAGAACTCAATTGACCTGTCATGTGTAATGTCTGGTAGCAGGATCTAATCTGTAACACCCCGACTTTGCGTAATTAATAATTAGTTATTAATTATTAATTAATACTGGCTTATAGAATGATCTAGGGAATTAATCATAATCTCGGCGGTCATGATAGACTGATTAAATAATTAAAAAATGTTTGGAGGAAAGGGTACTCTACCCGAACCCAATTATTGATTAATTCGGCGAAATAACACCGCTTTAACACTAACGAAATCCGAATTAGCTAACCCAGAAAATCCCGAATGTTTAATAAATGACATGGAACCTCTGACACTGAAGAATACTGAAATACGAAACTCTCGGAACAAACCGCGTCAAAAAATGAGTTACGGAATGAAAGTTACGAAGGAAACACTGAAACTGAATTACTGCGCAACCAAACGTGGCCTTAACCGAAAATATGGGAAAAATGGCCAAATGGGAGGCCAAGGGAATTGAACCCTTGACCTTTGAGTGAAAAGAAACCTCATCCAAAAATTACCAACTGGGCTACTACTGTCTTTGTGTACAAATATACAATGAAAGGTATATAACCCAGAATTCTGGTGGGGCCACCTCCCAAACTGACCAATGAGGTTACATGCAAAACCTCCATTATGACCTAAACCCCTACACTTCAGCCTCATAATCACATCTCAAGTGTCTACAATTAGACCTAGACCCTACATATATGATTATGTATGTGTATAAGTGTACACTAATATACACATGAACTGGGGATCTCTACAACAACAAGTGTGTGAACTAAATATTCAGAAATCAAAAACTGTTGGGAGGACTGATCTGTTGAGGGAGAGAGAACCCATGTGAGAAACCATTGTGAGGGTGATGTGTATATCCATGGTCTATGCATGAGGGTGTTCCATGAAGAAGCAAAAGAAGGGAATCGAGGCTATGTGTTGCACGGCTGGGACTGAGGCACACCTGAGGTGCCAAGGTCTGAACTGAGCTATGGGAGGGAGGAACAATGGCCTGAACCAAGGTATACTCCTCTTTAAACTGAAAAATTTTCTGTTAAAATTTGACATACTGTTCTGATAGTTTTAATCCATTTAAACTGTATAAATGAGTTCCTGTGAGGCCTTAGAACGATTCTGAATCAATTGGGAGGCTCGAATGGGGCTTGAAACCCCAAACCATGAGCAAACCGCCATTAAAACACCTTGGGTAACAGGTCTGAAACAACCTCCATAAAACGGACTCCTGATGGTCTAGAACTCATCTAGACTCTTTTAGGGTTCTGAATATCACGATACGCGACCCAAAAACACACTAGAAGACCCTCAAATTTGACACTATTCTTTTCGGCCATGGAACCCAAAACCTGAGATAGGCTTGCAAACTGAAATTTATAAATGGGGAATTGAAGCCCCTATCCTAAGGAGCACAACAAGCCAAGAATCGTGCGTTTTGGTTGAGAAACAAGGCCACACGACTGGATTGAAAATCTGCACGATAATCGGCTGTACAGAGCTTAATTCTTAGTTTTGAAGCTTAAAACCAATGCAAAAGTGTTGGAATAACGTTCAGGAACCATTTGGGACCGAAACATGTTGAAAACCTTGTCTGAAACTCCACGAAAATGGAGGAAACCAGAACTGGGAATTAGGGCAACAGTACATTGGTTGGTGAAGAAGACGACGAGTCGATCGAGTCGACTCGTCCAACACGTCCAAACCCACCGAACTGACTCACACACGTGTCAACGTATGAACTGGCCACCGCTTAATTGAAACTGCGCCGTTTTGGTGTTGAAGGTTTTAAATTAAAACCTGACTTCGGCTGTTTGGCAACAGAGTTAATAAATCAGAAGTTGGGAAATTGATTTGGGGCCTATCCAAACCGAGAGTAAGAAAGAAATTGGGGATAACTGGAGTATCTTATTCCGGTTTTCTTAAGGTCACTGAACCGGTTGGCTTCTGAGATTATTGGACCGGTTCAATTTCTGAACCCCTGAACCCTCTGGTCTGAACCCTAATTTTCTAAATTTATATTTAACCCCCCAAATGTTTCTAAAAATTACGGATTAACCCCCACTAATTTGGGAAATTGTACTGTGGCCCAGAACATTGAGAAATTATTCATTTAAGCCCCTGAAAAATTAATTAAATAATAAAATAATTATTTAATTATTTTATTAAATAGGTAAAATTACGATTTTACCCCTGGACATTTAATATGTCAAACGGAGTCCAAATAAAGCAAATAAATAGTGTATTTCCACCATTCCAGATATTCTGGACTCAATGGTACAGTCCAAATTAGGAAATTATGTACCGAAAAATACAGACCTGTAAGTGACAAATGACTGTACTACCCCAGAGGGTACCCCGGCCCAAATAAAAATAAAAGACAGTCTATTCTGATTATGTCGGACGCTCTGGACCCAATGGTGAGGTCCATTCTGTGAACTGAGGCACCGAAAAAATATGACGTATGAAATTACCAAAATACCCCTGATACTGTACGAAGCCCAAATGAAGTCCGATTGGGACGAAATTGATACCGATAGAAGCCCAGATACTGGTGAAACTGTAAACATGATTAAATAATGATTCGGAGTCAGAATCTTACAAAACATAAAATGACCAAAATACCCTTGAGCACAGTAAGTGCAAAGTAGAGGTCAAATAAAGGTCAAACTGATATGATAAATTATCATAAGGATACTTATGAACACTGAAGGGCTAAATAAGACTCCGGAACAGTTAACGCGTAAAACGAGAAACGACTAATGTGTTCCGATGACCAAAAGCAGATTCCAAAATAAGTCCAAAGGACTTAGAAAATTATATCTAAGATATGTGGACTATTCTGGGGACCACGATAGGGTCCGGGACAAGAATGGACAAATTACCATTTTACCCCTAAAGCTAAATAAGCACTTAACTGATAGCGATTCAAGTCTAAAAGACTTAGAACTTCATGTATACGATATATGGGATATTCTGAGAACCACGACTGGGTCTGGGGCAAGAGTGATAAAATGACCGTTTTGCCCCTAAGGTTGGATAAGTAACTGACTGATAACGATTGAAGTCTAAATGACTTGAGTTATAATCCAGATGACTGCTGAGCCTAAATTATGAATAACATAGCCCCGGATGAAACCCGATGAGAGGGCGATAGGCTACTAGGCTATCTTAGGTAATCCGATAGACACCTAAGATGACGAATAAGACCTGAATGGATAAATTCTGATCTGTCTGTGATTGATGATGATTGTTCAGGATATACATGGTGATGCCTGACGTACTTGGAGGTTATCAGATTGTTTATGCAAGGAGATAACCGTAACAGTTGTGAGTAACCTTGACTCCTGACTTGGTGTATAAGTACATTGCCTAGTTACTGTATTTTAAAAATACTGTACTGTACTATTCTGTCTGATTCACTGATTTCATGCTTTTACTTAATGCATGATTTTTACTCTGTCTGGTTTCTCTGCTCTGTACTGAAAGAAACCGCTGTTTTTTTTAACTGGTTCTGAAAAGAACAACTGATTCTTGGTACCATCTCAGTCTTGAGCACTATATAAGCATACTGCACTGTTTAATCTGTGCATACTGTACTGTTTATTCTGTTATACTGTTCTGCTCTGCTCATCACTGATCTGTTCTGTTACTCTGATGTTTTAACTGAACTGTTCTGTTACTCTGATGTTTTAACTGAACTGTTCTGATACTCTGATGTTTTAACTGATCTGTTCTGTTACTCTGATGTTTTAACTGTACTCCTGTTTTTAATACCGTTTCAAATGAACGTGTTTAACTATCTGTTATGTTTAATCTGTCCTGACCTGTTCTGTTTGATCTGTCCTGACCTGTTCTGTTTAATCTGTCCTGACCTGTTCTGTTTAATCTGTCCTGACCTGTTCTGTTTGATCTGTCCTGACCTGTTCTGCTTGATCTGTCCTGACTTGTTCTGTTTGATATGTCCTGACCTGTTCTGTTTGATCTGTCCTGACCTGTTCTGTTTGATCTATCTGACCTATTCTATTTGATCTGTCTGATCTGTTCAGTTTTGATCTGTCTTGACCTACTTTGTCTGACCTGCCTGATCCGTTCAGTTCTGGTATGTCCTGATTTGTTATGTTTGATCTGTTCTGTCCTGACCTGTTTGCTCTGTTTTGATCTGTTCTGTTGTGTTCCATCCCGTCCTGATCTGCTCCATACTGATCTGTCTTGTTCTTTGATTTATATGCCTTGTCCCTGATGGCTTATGTTCCGTTCCGTTAAGGATGTGCTTTGTTTCAGATTAAAATATTGTTTCTGCTTCATTTTGTTATGTTCAGTCCCATCGATGATCTGCTTGTATTCTGATTGATATATTATTCCCGCTCTGTCTTGTACCTTTTCATTATAATATGCCTGTACACTGATTGATATCCTGTTTTCGCTCAATTCTGTCTTGTTTCGTTCCGTTGATGATATACCTGTATCTCTAGTTGACATATTGTTTCCACTCCATTCTGTTATGTACTGATTTGCTATGACCTATTCCATTCTGTTCGGTTATGACTTGTTATGTTCTGTTCCGTTCCGTTCTATTATGTTTTATTGTGATCCGTTCTGACCTGTTCTATTCCGATCTGTTCTATTCTGACCCGTTCCATTCTGACCTGCTCTGTTCTGATTTGTTGTGCTTTGCTTCATCCTGTTCTGATTTATTATGTCCTGCTCTGCTCGGTTCTGCTCCGTCCTGACCTGTTGTGTTTTGTTCTGTACGATTATGCTTGATACGGTCTGTTATGTTCTGTCTGTCCTGATCTATTGTTTTATTTTGTTCAGTCCAGCTTTATTCTACTGAAACTGTATTTAAAGTAGATTTATAAAGCTGCTATTTCAGAAACAACTGAACTACCCTTGTGCTTTGTAAACAAGAAATGGATTTGAAACCCTTGACAGGGAACTTGTGTTACTCATTGGGCTTTTCGAAGCTCACCCCATTCCCTAACATTTTTCAGGAACGATATCTATTGGATCTGATGGCACTGATCTGTGGAGACTGGATTATTGAGGATTGAATCTATTTAATCAGGTGAGTGATGTACTATGACTGACTTGACTGATATGTACTGAATATAGATATGGCTCATGGATTTAAACGGTACTCTAGAGATTATAGTTCTGCTCTGTTGTTATATGTTGAATTATAGATATGCTTTGAGGTTGAGTTGTTAGCTGTTAGATTTTAGACTTGCTCTGTGTGATACATATCCTACGGTGGATACATGAGTTGCATTCCCGTGATAAAAAGAAAAAAAAAAGTTTTAAATTCCACTGCATCTGACCCTACAGTCGGAGTGCAATTCACTGGAAAGTTTAGAAATTGCCTTCGGTTGGTCGCGTGGCGGCTAACTGGCATCACGTCCTCGACATTCGCGTAGGGTGGGGTTCGGGATGTGACATAATCCCCCAGGCAAATGAGATATCTCCACGTGTACGTAAAATGAGAGTCTGGTTCGAAACAGATTCCACCTAATTAGAGAGAAAATATGACAAACGATTTTGAAAATGGAAGCAGGTTTTATCCCCCATTTTCACTATACATGTTTACATGATTTTAAGTTACACGTTCTGAAATACACATACTCTTTTATGGAAATATATGTTCTAGCTTGAATACCTTGAATGTTTCAAAGCTACATATTTTAAGAATGCATGTTCTCTATGTTCAAGTATACGACCAATTGGTAGTTGAGTATTTTATAAACTCTCATGTACGAAACCTCTACCAATTGAAAACCCATGACAGATGTAGGAATTACTCATTGGGCTTTTCGAAGCTCACCCCACTCCCTAACATTTTTCAGGTGATGATCAAGGTTGGACACTTGCTCAATTTGGGGAGCGGTGAATGGCAACTCCAATAGGTCCTTGGAGATATTTTGGTAGTAGTAGGACCCATTATCAGTCAAACTTTTGTAATGGAAATTTTGGACAATGATGTACTTAAGCCCGAGGGGCACATGGATATGTACTATGTAGAACCTTTAGTTAATATTATTATGCTCTAATTATTATCTTTATGTGTACCGCTATGAAGAGCGGCAGTATCAGACGGATATGCGGCAGATGTTTTATTCTAAAAGAAAAGAAAAAGTTTTTCACGCTTCCGCAACCATAGGTCGCATCGCTGTCTGATATTGTTGCTTATGTATGAGCCTTGTCTCGAGGCCTTCGGGTCTCGGGGCGGCGGTCGCGATTCGGTAATCCGCACAAGGTGGGTTTCGGGTCGTGACAACACCCCTAGAGGAAGCTATGGCTAACATAGCACAACTAGAGCGATTGGTAGAGAGGCTTATTCAGAATGCGCCTCAGAACCAGGCCGGTCCTAGTACTTCAGCTAGGCCAGAGCGACAGGCACCACCCGTAGTACATATAGTGCATTAGGAGAACGAGAGGGGTCAGGTTTATCTTTCTAAGCAGTTTCAGGCACTACGACCCTCTACATTCGATGGTACCAAGGGCCCCACTACAGCTGAAGAGTAGAGGCTCGAGATAGAGAGGATCTTTGAGATTTTGGCCTGTACTGAGGTACAGAAGGTAGCCTTTGCTACTAACTTTCAGGGGGATGGCCCATGAGTGGTGGCTACTAGAGAAGGCCAGAGAGCCTCAGATGACATAGGGATCGATTCATTGTGGTCTTCAACCAGAAGTACTTCACCTTGGAAATCAGAGATCAGAGAGTCGCAGATTTCTTTGTTCTACAGCAAGGGAACTTGATAGTGAAGGAGCATGAGGCCAGATTTACATAGTTCGTTAGATTTGCTCTTGCCATCTTAGAGGACGAGCACGAGAGAGCCCGCAAGTTCGAGGGCGGTCTGTGATGGAACATTAAGGACAGGGTTAAAGCCCTGCAGTTTACCACTTATGACAAAGTAGGTGAGCACAGCTAGACTAGTCGAGTAGAGTGGAGAAAAACATGTTAAGAGGAAGGCAAGTCAGATGTCCGGATAAGGTCAGAGCAGAACCTAGGGATCTTCATTTTCCAAGCCTAGAGCCGAATCACAAACTATAGAACCCAGCCAAGGGAGGGCCGACTCCTACACTGTGGACATAGCTAGATGTTTTACCTACTAGAAAGTCCACAAGGAACGATGCCTTTAGAATACCAAGGTTTTCTACTTTTGTAGGCACACTGGACACTTCGCGAGAGAATTTCCCTAGACCAACAAAACCGTGGTTAGCACCACGGCTACCACATCAGTCCCAGTGGCGAGACCCCAGACCCGGAGTGATGGGCAATAGTGCTCAAGGAGGGTTTTTCTTTTTGCTAGGAAATGATCAGGCTACTACACTAGTGGCCACAGGTACTCTACCAGTTTATATTTAACCTATGCATATACTGCTGATCTTAGACTCTATACATTGAATAGTATCTCATGAATACTGTCAAGAGTGTGAACGTAGAAACAGAACCCAAAGAGCATGTTAACAGTTCTAGTACTAGTAAAAGACTTAAGATTTTTATACATGGAATGTACGAATTACAGATACCAAGTGCATGCTTAAGAGTGGAAATTTCAAATGGGAATCGAGTGAGAGATAGATAGATTAGAGCACCAAAAACGCAGAGAGTATCGTGAAAAGAGAACAGAGTTTTCTAGATTATGAACGTTCGAGTTTTGTGGACAAAACTCAATTTAAGGGGGAAAGAATGTAATACCTTGACCCAAGTTAGCACGTAAATCAAAATAGACTAGGTCGAGTAGTGTACTATTAGTCGTAACTCGAGCTATTTAAGCTCTATATTATTATATCATATGTACTGTACAGTTTTGGAATATGAATAGTGTCAGTTATACAGTCAGTACCGGGCAATGCCCAAGTAACCCAGAACCATGCCTCGTAATGCATGCACACACGTATTTCCATGCATGCATACGTACAGACACATGCATAGCCTATTAAATATCAGGGTCTGTATACGTATTTAGAAACTAGTATATACGTGTATATATGAGTATATATATAGGTATAAAATATGTACGATTAAGAGTATATATATATATATATATATATATATTTACAAGTATACATAAGGTAAAATAACTATATGTATATAATATACAAATATCTATGTACTTATACACATATACACACATAGCATAAAAAACATGCTTGTCAGTGTGGGATTGTATGTCGGTTGGTATGTGAGAGTGTGTGTGTGTTAAAGTGTGATATTGTATATATAATATACATTTGTTACATAAAATATCTTGCAGCTTTAAATGCTACAAGACAGAAAGAAAAAAGAGATGTAGAAAGGATCAAAGAGAGGAGTCAACAAATAGGGGAGGAAAGAGAGAGGAAGGCGGTTGAAGTGTGTATATATATGTATACGTGGGGTGCTGGGTAGGAAACAGAAAAGAAAGAAAATCGAAGGAAGTTGAGAGGAATTGAAGGATCCAGAAGTGAAAATCTAGAAGAGAAAGGGAGACACAACAAGTAGAAAATTAGAAAAATGTGTGTAATGTTAAGGTTATGTTTTTAGTTTTGAGGCATGATAATTAGTTTCGAGCATGGGGTCACATTAAGCATGAAATAAGGATCATTTTACAAAAAGAATCAATGAAAATGGTTCAGAACTGAGTTAGAAATAAACAATTGCAGATCAAAGGAATAAAAATTAAACTATGAAATTTTATGTTTAAAGCTTGAATCCAACCATGAGGAACTGATACTCAATGTTGCAGAAACTAGATAGAGCTTAAAATTGAAAGGTTTCAGTTGGCCGGAGCCACTGATTTTACTCATTTCGTGAGGATATAGTGAATGAAATTTAAAACTAAAGGTATGAATGAACTGCCCATGAAAAACTATAGAAAACGACATTCAAAAAGCATGAAAAAACAGTCAGAAAATGCTCGCTGTCACTGGAGATGGCTATGGAACCCTAGCATAACCCTATCAAAAAGTTGGGGAGACAATGAACAATGTCTCCCCGAAGCGGCACTGTTTAGTGCTTAAATAACCTAATGCTGCATAGTTTTGGTTAAGAATATTTTAATTTAAAGGGTGAATAAGGTCTGTTTGGTTGCTAGGTTAGGAGATTAAATTGGGAATTAATTAAGGACTGGGATAGCCTATCCTCGGATTAGGCTCTTAGCCATTGTTTGACTTTTGAAAAATTGAAAAAAATAGCGCAGGGGCATAGCCCTTGCGAATCGAACGTGAGACCTCAAGGAAAGAACCCCTAAACCCTAACCCACTTGGATAGGCAAGCCCATCAGAAAAATTGCCACCGAATATATATATATACATACACATATATATATATATATTAAAGAAATAAATAACGAAAAAACAAAAGGGCCACAACCCCTAGGGTTCGAACACAGGACCATTAGAAGAAATCCCAAACCCAAACCATTTGGATAGGCAAGCCCGTGGGATCAATTACACCGAAATTAATATATATTATATAATTATAATATTAATTAATTTAAAAATGGTAAAATGACTCGAAGTCCAAATTAAACAAGTTATTAGTGTAACTTTACTATTTCGGACATTCTAAGACCAATGGTGAGGTTTGTATCGCGAGACGGGGTGTCGAAAAATAAAAGACACGTAAAAGTGCAAAATAACCATTTTGCCCTTTTCAGTACAGATGTCCAAATTGAGTTCTGCAAAAGCCTAAATCGACTTTCTTCGATATTTCAGACTCAATAGTAGAGTCTATTTTAGTAAAAGAGAAACCAATAGTAAATAGGCAGAAAATTTGATGAATAGCATAGATTATGACAAAGTAAACTGAGATATACTATCTATTGATGAATAGGGATTCCAAAGAGAAAGGAACAGTGACTTGATCTTATTGGGAATGAAAAGAAATAGTTTAAGAGGTAAGTAAATGTCTGATCTCTGCATGTGTTACATTCCCAACTATGGCAATATTTTTTCTTATGTTATCTATTGTATTCTATACATGCCAGAACGTTTATTGAGTCCACATTGATATTGCTCTATCTTGTGAAAAATGTTTATTGACTGTTATATATCTTGATCATGATTTCTGTACGCTCTGTACATAGGCCTCGAGGGGCAAAACTTATGATCTCAGCAACCCAGCTTACATTGGCCTATTAAGGCAACAGTTTCATTCTCTCTGTTGAGAACAGTATTATTGTATTTACTTTTCATGGGATTTAACATGATCTCGATATATTATATTGTGCCAGATTTGTGCTCAGTCACAAACTCCATCTGATGCTTACTAAACCTATGGGTCGAGAAAATGGAATCAAAAATGGCAACTAAAATGACATTTAAAGTGGGATCTGCGAGGCGAGTACTGAACCGACGGCTTACTGCTTGGCTAAGAGATCGAGGAAAAAGGGAACAAAATGATATTAAGGGGTATGCCGGGCCCCAAGTTAAAGTGCAACCTCATTTGTTGTTATCAGTATATATTATTGATTTTCAGAGCTTGATCATATTATATCATTATGAATGATCATGAGATTCACAACTTTTCATTGATTGTATACAATTTATACTTGAGACAGCTTATGACTATAGCAGTATGATATTGTTAGCGCAACAGATTTCATTGCTTTATCATTTGAGTTCCGATCATTTGATATTGAGTTTTATATTTCTTGACTGACTAGCATGTTGCATTATCCTAGTTCTTTATGAATTATGCCTTTCTATATTGACATGTACAAATTGTAGAGTAAAGGAGTATTACTTACTAAGTTTTCATAGCTCAGAACAGATACTACTTTTTTATTATTTTAGGCACAGAGATCAAGAACAGACAGTAGAGCCTGATAGCTAGAAGTGGACCTTTCTTTTGAAGTTGCAGTGTAATATTCAGTACAGACAGTCTTATAGCTCTCCAATGTTATCCACGTGTTGGGGATGAACAGTTGTATTAAGAAATTTTGTATTCCGTATTTTGAGAACACTATATATTACATGCAGCTTTTATTTATTTATTGTAGCAAGTTTCCGCAGTTTCAGTTTCAGTTGAGATAGGTCTGACTCGGCAACAGTTTCGGGGTTGTTCATGATTCGAGATCCGCACAGAGTGGGTTTCGAGTCATGACACAAGTAGTTAACCTGTATCCTACACAACAACTTCAACTATACCACGTGAGATCACATCAATAGAGATATATCAAATAAATCCATTGAGATCACACAAATAGATGAATATCAATATAAGACAAGGTACAGTAAACATGGTAACTGATGCTTCACTTTTCTGGTTTAAAAACTTCTTCTCTTTCACTACGTATCAAAAATTTGAGGTCAGAAGGTCACCGGGAGGGCTCCGGTGGTAGCCGTTCTGATGATAAAGTTAGTAAAGAAATGAAGACAGTAATTCAAGAGAAGATTTGAACATGAATCGAATACGTACCTTATGACATTATTTATAGGCTGTATATCTCCCAAGTTGTATAAGATTAAGAGACATGAAAGTAAAGACTTGGAGATATCCATAGGTAGTGGTTTTCATGTTGAACTTTGTTCCCTTATTTTGAGGTCAGTATGCCATAGAAGGCAGTAACCAGCTTGAAACGTCTCGCCTCAGTATTCCGTATGCCAACTGATCACAAGGGTAACCACCCTTGTGGTCTGTATACTGAAGAACTTTTAGGGGTCACGCATCATATTGTAAGTATTATGGTCATTTTGTGGTATATCAACTACTCCCCTTCTAGCCTTAGTTTTGTGGGACTTATTTATAGCTGAGGTTAGGGTTTTCGAGGTGTCACACGTGTTTTGGTTATAAATGTGCCATTTCATATCCTGAGAAGACAATCATTGATAGGACAGTTAATGTCCCATCATTCTCATCTGTCGTCATTCCAAATACCGATGCCATTATTGGGTCCAACGGTTAGACTAGCTCAATGGGGACGATTCCATTTTGTTCTTTATGTATAAAAGGAGACGAACTCATCTTTTCACACTCTTTCATCATCTTTAGAAAATTCACTTATTACTCTCTCATATTCCCTTAGTGATACACAAGATCGTCCCTTGGTGCAATAGTGGTTCTTTCCGATCAAATCTTCAATGCCACTTCTGCGGTCAGGTTTGAATCTGAGTGTGTTTGTCTTATTTTAATTTCTACAACCCTTCACTATACTTCTTCTTTTTCTTTTTGTTATTTCAAAGAATGTCTACTTTGGATGCCCATTTGAGTACCGGTCACGAATATGTGAAACCATTAGGGGTCGAAAACCAAATAGAGTTGGGTATTGAGGTCGGTTGCTCATGAGAGAGCTTAGGAAATGAACCCTGCGATAGCCTAGACTCTAGTTTAGGGGTTATGACAATTGAAGCCCATATCGAGCCTGGGAATAGAGAGGTTGGGACCTTAGGTAGAGCCCGTAAGAGAGAAGAGGGGGAGAGTGCCATAACTCAGAGTATGGTAAATACTTTGAAGGTTATGTACAATTTCCCTCCGAATGTTTTCTATAGGGTTCTAGACCTTATAAACCATCCTTCTAATATTCAAAATGGTGAGATCTGTGCCTACCTCAAATGGTTTGAGGTCATGGTACGCTTTCTGTTCCACCATATTATTAGGAAATTCTTTCGGTGGTTCAACATATGCCCTTCCGACCTCAATATCAATAGCTAGAGGCATCTAATTGCCTTCATAGTTTTAGGTCACCTAAATGGGGTTAAGGTAGATATTCACTTTGTCACGACCCGAAACCCACCCTGTGCAGATCTTGAATCGCGACCGCCGCCCCAAGACCCGAAGGCCTCGGGACAAGGCTCGCATCTGCAACGGTATCGAATAGATGTGTTTCATGTGGTTGCGGAAGCATGAAAAAACTTTTTCTTTTCTTTTCCCATTTAAAAATTTGCACATTCGTCCGATACTGCCGTTATTTACAATGGTACACATGATTATACATTCAGAGTATAACTAAAAACTTAAAGGCTTTTATAATGAATACATGTTCAGCTGCCCCTTGGGGCTTAATACATAACAGTTCACTACCTTACTAAAACAAAGGTTACAACTTAAGTTCATGATACTTAACAAAAGAACTACTTAGATATCCCTTCCAAAAACAGCTAGGCTCATCCTCATCGTCTTCGAATCAGCCCTATTGTCAATCACCTGAAAGGGGGATCCGAACAAAGTCTGGGTAAGCTAATCTAAGCTTGTGAGCAATTCCAGTATTCGTCATGGGGTTTTCAATTAGCAGTGGTTTTTAGTATATAAGATTTTGTAAAACATTCACTACCAATTGCTCGTATACTTGAACATAGAACATATGCATTTCATAAAATAAATAGCTTTGAAACATTTAAGATATTTAAGCTAACATATAATTCTTCATATAAAATATAGAAACTTCAAAACATATGCATAGTAAAAATGAGGGTAAAACTTGCTTCCATTTTCAAACATAACATCTTCTTAAACATAAAGCTTTAGAACATTTAAAGTGTTCAAGCTAAACTCGTACTTCGTCAAATAGAGTATATAACTCAAAACATATGCATTTCATAAAACAGATAGCTTTGAAACATTTAAAAGTATTCAGGCTAACATATACTTCTTCATATAAACTTCAAAACATATAACATAACATGTATTTCTTAAATAGAGTATATAAAACTCAAAACATATGCATATTGAAAATGAGGGTAAAACTTGCTTCCATTTTCAAACTTATTTGTCATCTTATCTCTTTCATTAATGGAATCCGTTTCGAACCGGACTCCCATATTACGTATAAATGGAGATAACCTAACTGAACCAATCCGGATCGTCTTCCTGGTCTCTAAAAGGTAGGTAAGACTCATTTCCTGACAGAACAGATAGGGTTCCTCAAGGTATCTCGTGCCTGGGAGATTAGATCCTGCTACCTGGCATTTTAACAGTAAATTGAGTTCCGTGCAACCCAAAATCCCATCATATTTTTTTTTTTTTTTTACATATTAATTAAGTTCTGTACAACCCTAAGAATCTATTATTTGAAAATTCGGCTGAGTTCCGTACAACCCAACCAAAAACCCATGGTGCTTAGGCACAATTTTTCTTACATTCAAATACATTTAATACATGATTTCTTCAAATAGGTGCTTCTCATGAACATTTAAAACATCATGTACATAATTTCATAACAAATCCTTTAAACATTTCATATAAAAAAATCAAAACACTTTACATAATTTGGTATTTAAAACTTTAGACATGCTAAAATATGTTTGAAGAAACTATGGTAGAATCCATTCACTAAACATGTCATAATAGAGTTTATAAAATAGAACAATTTAAAATTGAATCATGTAAATACTGAATTTAGAATTTCAAACACTTCATATCTTTGCATTTAAAACCTTTTCAAATCCATGGACTTAAATCTCCACTTCAAATACAGGGTTACTCACCTTGGTCCTTTAGGGTAGTGCTAAAAATGTGCTTTCCCACTTTCCTTATAGTTCCTAGAATAATTCATAAACATCTCATCAACTTCACATTCATTGTAATATCATCTCGATATTCCTTAACTTATGCTTAAATCATATTAGATCCTAAAACGATTTCATAATTTCATATGAACTTAACTTAACTCGTACTCTTAACCTATGACACAATTTAATGTGTTAGAATTTAAATTCATTTTAATTAATACTCTTCTGGTTGCTCTATTAGCTTTAATTTGAATTTATTTACTTCACATA
This sequence comes from Nyssa sinensis, assembly GCA_008638375.1. Lineage (NCBI taxonomy): Eukaryota > Viridiplantae > Streptophyta > Magnoliopsida > Cornales > Nyssaceae > Nyssa > Nyssa sinensis. The sequence continues at coordinate 24,211,549 of CM018051.1, read as the reverse complement.
TTTACGTGTCGTGTCTTTTCGTAATTCATTTCCTCGTATACGCCTTAGATTAGTACTTGGCATTACTTTAAGTTATAGTCATCTAACATATGCCATTCAACAAATTTTATGTCTTTTTATTTTTGACATCTCTTTTGGTCAAATAGACTCTACCATTGGATTCGGAACGTCGAAGAAAGTAAGTTTAGACTTTCTTAGAATTTAATTTGGACTTTTGTATGTAAAAGGACAAAATGATCATTTACTGTTTTATGTGTCATATTTTTCGTACTTCGTTTCGTAATTTGGACTCCATTATTGAGTCCGCAAGGTCGAGGAAAGTCAATTTAGACATTCTCTAGGTTTCATTTTGGATTCAGGGATACCAGGGGCAATTTGGTCATTTTAGCATTTTTATGGGTCTCCAATTTTTTGGGATCTCATATCATGTCGTGGACCTCACCATTGGACTCAGAAGGTCCGAGATAGTAAGAATACACTAATAACTTGTTAATTTTGGACAAGGGGTATTTTGGTCATTTACCCCTTTACGTGTCTTTATTTTTCGGGGCTCTGTCTCAGTAAAACGGACCCTACCATTAGTCTCAGAATATCTAAAATAGTAAGGATACAATATTCATATGTTTAATCTGGACTTCGTTTGCTTCATATACGACCCAAGGGCAAAATAGTCATTTTACTTTATTTATTAAATAATTTATTTAATTATTTAATTATTTTCCAGGGGTCAAATTGAATAAATTTTCCCTGCAGTTGGGCCACAGTAGGATTTCTTAGAAATTCTGGGGTCAATCCGTAAATAACAAAAGCTTTGGTTTATTTAATTTTAAATAAATCAGAAAACCTAGTTGGTCCGGTCCAATTTGAAGTGAACCGGTCTGGTTCCTTTACAAACCAACCGGTTTAGCCAGTTTACCACATGTTACTGACGTCACGATGACGTCAGCCCTAATGTCTTTTAAATTGAAAACAAAACGTTGCCGTATAAATAAACCTAACCCATTGGATCGAGTTTGACCCTAACCCGTAACCGTCCCATAACCGGCCCGAAACAGTGTCGTCTTCCCCACGATCATCCCTGTGTTGCCCTAATCCCCGATTTTCATTTTCTTTAATTTCGTAGAGTTTGGATCAATGGATCCTCACTGTTTTTGTTTCGTTTTGTTCCTGAGTACCCAGAATCCATTTGGCATTCAGTTTTGGAGTTTAAAGTGAACTCTTTACTTCGGTTTAAGCCTCGATAATTCAGACCTATAAACCGTCGGTTCATACTCATTTCTTGATCATTTCCCATGAAGTTGGGCTTGTTTTGTTCCTCTATTCATGAGGTTTCATATTTCATTAATAAGGGTAGGTTAAATCTCATGTGTTTTGAGTTTTGTTTTGGGAACCCAAACCTTGCAATTGGATTTTTGAAGGTTAAATCATGAGCTTGGTGGTCGCGTAGTAGGGTTTTTAACACCCTTAGAGGGTTTAGTTGAGGTCCCCATGAGCCAAACATGGTTCAATCACCATGGGTTCAGACCTGTTTGAGCAAGGTCCTCCCATGGTGGTTCTTCGTGGGTTTACATTTTTTCTGTGTTTTTAAGCTCCAATTTCATGCTTAACCTTGTTAAAACATGTTATAAACATCATATGTAAACTAACAATGCTTAAATAGTTCATACGTAGGAAAGTTTTCTAGAGAGAGAAAATGTTAAGTTTTTGATGTTTTACCTCTAACAGTGACTCCCTCTTCCTCCGAGGTCTCCTTTCTCTTCTTCTGAACTCTCTCTCTCTCTCTCTTTTTCGTGTGTTGTAATGAGGTGTGTATATGATTGTGTACATATGTGTATAAGGATCTATGGCCATCACTTCACTCCTATTCTCCATCAAATCAACCCATACCTCCCATACTTTCTGATTTGGGGCCATTCTTTCTTCCATAATTCTTCACCTACTTGCATATATAATATACATATATGGTACATAGGCACCTTACCTTCCTTAACTTCATGTCTCCTCCATGAATATATATATATATATATGTATATATATAATATATATCACACACTCACACACCCTCACGGTTCTATGTACACACACACATATCTATATATATGTTTAATTAATTTCTTATGTTTAATTAATTAATAAATTAGTTATTCAATTAATTATATTTTATAAATTAATCATCACATTTTATATTAATTATAACTAATACTTAATTTCTCATATTAATAAATTAATTACATTAAATTAGGTTATCATATTCTTAAGGGCATAATATTTACACTCATTTTTTCATAACCTCGTAAAATATGCCTCATTACCCGACATTCTCGGGTCGGGGTATTACACACTTGATCCGTAGTAATATAGATATGAAGTACATGAAGTCAGAGGGCATGTTCTACATGTCTTTTGACAAAGGGTTCAAACCCTTCACCTCTGTACCCTCTTCCAATAAGACTTTGAAGAAGTAGTATTTCTTTGTTAGGGGAGATTGGGAGTATGAGGACTTCAAACAATGGGCCACCATCTTTCCGAAAAAAACTGGTTTGAAGGGTGAGATTATTTTTCTATATAACTTGCCATTCCTTATTTGTTGAGATTTTATGTCTGATCGATTTTTGCTCTAGGTATGCCGTGTAGATAAGATTGCTTGGAAAAGGTCTATCTCTACAAAGGACCTCCAAGACAAGTACAAACAACTCCTCTAGACCAAAGACCACTCCCACGAGGCCATCCTAACTCCAAAAAGTCTCATGGCCACCGGCTTGGTGAAAGATAAAAGTGAGAGGGTCAAGAAGTCCATCATTCTTGGGTGGAAACTTGGGCAGAAGAAGAAGACTAGGAAAACTTCTACTCCTACCAAGCCTAGCCCCTTCATCAAAGAGGAGGAAGCTACTAGTCCAACTCTCCTAAGTGGATAGTTTTAGAGGAACTGGCATGCCCTACCGCCTATGAGGTCCTTCCCCTTCCAGCCCACATGGTACAGAGGCAGAAGAAATGGAACGAGAAAGCTGGGTCCACACCCCTATGCTCCCAAGGAGTCTGTCCAAAACGTTGTGAAGAAGGCCTTCAAGGACTCTTGGGCTACGAGCCCTAACAAGTACACTAGGCAGAAGCCTAAGAAGATAGCTAAAGATCTGATGGCTATTCACATGAAGGAAAGTCCTTTTTATTTGGTAGGTAAACAACATATTTAACAATAATGGTGTGGAGCATATATGTCATTATACACGTGCCTTATCAGTGGAATCGTGACTAGGAAAGTAACAATTGATGCTTGTGCTGACCCCGAAAACAATAATTGAGTAGAGCATATATGTCATGTTTGGTACGATAAAATTAGTATTTTAAAAATTTTAATTTTAATTTTTAATTTTTAATTTTATTATATATAATTAAAAATATTTATTTTATGAAATGATTATTTTTTATTGCAAATTATTTCTAATATTCGTTTGTCTATATGAATAATTCACATTCCATTCTATGTTATTTTCACCCGATGAAATACATATCAAACATAACCAATATGGTTTCACTTGAATCCTACAAGCATATTGAAATAATCATTTTAATCGGATAGAAAATACTATATGCATGTGTGACATTATATTATGTTGGACTAAAATTGTTTTGATATCAACTGTTAAATTTAAAAACATTTTAATATTAATTGTTTGATCTAATATTTTGATAATAATTATAAAATCAAGAGAAAAAATAAATTAAAAATTTAATATTTTATTAAGAAAACGACACAATAGTACGATTCGAATATGACACAAAATTAATAGGTTTAGGCTGAGCATAAATATGTTTAGGCCATAAATCTGTTAACACGTATAATATGATTAATAAACATATCGTGTTTGGATTTGAGTAGCGTTAATCCGTTTAACACGTTTGATGCTGCACTTTTTGATTAACGGGGGGCTCCGCTCTTCGTAGCTTGTCAAACACTCAAAAAGAAGGTCAGAGGGCCACTAGGGTAGGCTCCGACGGTAACCGTTTAGATGATAAAGTCAATAAAACGGAAATAAAGATTGTAATTGAAAGTGATTCAATAACTGTAATTGAAAAGCGTACCTTGGGGCCCAATTTATAAGCTGTGGACTCTCCTTGGTTGATTAGGATTCGATCTCATGGAAGTAGGGATTTGATTGTCATCGGAGAATAGTAGTTACCATGTTAAACACTACGCTCCATAGGAAGTGAAAGAAACCCAGGAATGGCAGTTTCCTTGTTGTGCACTATTTTCTTATTTTAGCGTAGAAGGATACTTGACGCCAGCGACCTATTCAGGATCCTCTTGTGCATGGGCATGGTGCCTTCTAAGCTGAAGGTGAGTCCAGAGGTTGCACGAGGTTTCAAGCTAACAAGCTCTGGAGTCCGTATATAACCCTAGCTCTGAATGGATGAGCTTTGGCTGTTCTGTGTGTACACATGTCATGTGGAGATTGGTTTATCATTTTATGGCGTATCAGTTACTCCCCCCCGAGCCTTAGTTTAGCACAATGCAGTAACTGGGCTGCGGGCTTCCGAAAAGTCACGCGTCTTGTCACTTCATCTTCCCAAGCGATCGTTTGACGTGGCATTTATTGCGCATTTGTTGTTTGGGCTTTTGAGGCCATTGCTTCCTTCAACTGCAATGACGGTTCTATTGGATAGGCCCCCATTCCTACAAGCCTATATAAAGAGGGGAGGGGGTACGCATACGCCCTTCCCTTCATCATTTTCTTTGCTTCAAAAAATAATTCCCTGCCGTCAAGTCAGAGCGACCAATGTGTTTAAAGAGGTTACCGTTGTTTGAAGCTCCCTCCTCTGGTCGTACCTCAGGTTCGGTTTGGTTTTCTCTCACTTGTTTTTCTTTCCGTTCTTTTTCTTCTCTATTTTTTTCCCTTCCTTTTGCAATTTCGGTCTTAGATGCCCTCTTTGGCATTGGGTATGGCACAAGAAGCTCCTCGGAGACGACTGTGCCATCTCAAGTTCACATAATAGGTAGTAGTTCCTCTGGGGATGCTATAAATAGGGTAGTAGAATCCCCTTCCAGCCCTGGAGTTAAGATTGTAGACGCTTTTCATGAGCCTAGGAACAGAGTAGGGAAGACCTCTGGCAGGCCCTCCCAATGAGAGGAAGAAGAAAGCGCCATTACTTAGGGCATGATAGATTACCTAAGGGCTGCTTTTGAATTCCCCTCGAATGTGACCTGCAGAGCCCCTAGCTTTATAGACCATCCTTTTGATGTTCATGCGAGCGAGATCTGCGTCTATCTCGAATGGTTCGAGATGGGACTTAGACTCCCCCTTCCTCTCCTAGTTAGGCAGTTCTTTCAGTGGTTTAATATTTGCCCTGTCGACCTTAATCTCAATAGTTGGAGGCATATGTTCGGGTTCATAGTGCTAAGACATCTGAACGGCGTTGAGGTAGACCTTGACCTGATCCGTAGCAATATGGATCTGAAGTACATGAGGTCGGAGGGCCTCTATTATATGTCCTTTGACAAGAGGTTTAGACCCCTCTCCTTAGTGCCTACTTCCAATAAGACCTGGAAGAAGTGGTACTTCTTCATGGGAGGAGGATGGGAGCTGGAAGACTTCTAAGATCAGACCTTGACATTTCTCCGGAGTATCGGGTTTAAGGGTGAGACCCCCCTTTTTAATATAACTCTACCTCTGTTTTTGTATGTTTTCATTCTTCACTATTTGTCTAATCTTTGTTCCTTGTAACTTTTGTGTAGATAAAAGTGCTTAGAAGAGGTCTATCTTCAAAGCTGACCTCCAAGACAGATACTATCAGCTCAATCAGACCAGTAACAGAGCTTACACCACCATCCTCACACCAGAAAACCTGATGGATGCTCATTTGAGGACCACCCAAGCTGGAAACCTTAAGAAGTCCTTGATGTTTAAATGGGCTCCAAGGCTAGAAAAAGAAGACGGTATGGGAGACTTCCTCTCCTGCCGACTCGTCTCTTCAGGTAAAGAGGAGGAGGCTCCTCTCCAACTTCCCAGACCGTACTCTAGCTGAGGATGTGAGGGTGCCTTTTGCTCTAGAGCCTGCCACCCTTCTTGCCCCTGATGTTCCGACCAGGCGAAGGAGGAAGGGAAAGCAGCTACTCTTGTTGTTGAGGTGCCAGATGATTCTGGCTACTTTTCTACGAGGAAGGCCTTTAACGAGTTCTGGGCTTCTGGCCCAAAGTAATATAAGGTACAAAATGCAGGGAAGATTACCACACATCTTTTGTCCCTCTACATAAAGGTAGTTTCCAAACTTTCTTTCTTCTTTTGTGCATTTTGAAGCTTGAAACTTGACTCGTTCTGACTTGTTTGTGTTCTTCTTTGCAGACCATACATAGCCTTGCGACCATTGTGGAATCTTCTACAGATCTAGAGACGATTGATAATCTCCAGTCTGAGCTGGATGAGGCCAGGCTACAGTTAGGTATAGCCCAATACACTACCTCTGCTACCGAGGAAAAGCTGAAGGAGGTGGCAAACTCCTTGTCCATCATAGAGTCTGAACGGGACTCCCTTGCTCGGAAGTTGGAAGACCTTCAGAAGAGGTTTGATGACTTCTAAGCTACCACCATCTAGAAAATCAAAGAAGCAGTCGAATCTGCCAAGGCCCAGACCAAAGTAGAAATGAAGGCTGAAGTTGACGAGATGAGTGAAAAGCTGATCGAGCATGGGTATAGTACCTTTAGAGCCAAGCTCCCCGTGAAGTACCCCGACCTTGATCTGGTTAGGATTGATGACGTTGAAGTCCCTCTAGTCGAGGCCAAGGTTTGGAATGATGATGATAAGGTAGCCCCTCCCGATCTTCCCCCGGCAGAAGCACCTGCTCAAGCTGATATGAATGTAGTGTGCTGAATTTGAGGAGAACAAAGGAAGAGAGTGACAACGACATAGTACAAAATGGCCTCTTCTTCATTCGGACCAACTATAGTCTAGGATTTTTGTACTTGTACTTTGCTTCTCTGTAAACCTTCAAAACTGATGTATTCTTTTGCCAATTATCAATGAAATTGACTTTTTCAATACCTGGTGTACTTTTATATTTCAAATCACTTTTTTTTTATTGTCTCTTCAGAGTAGTAATACTTGTAAATTGTTGTAAATGTCAATAATATGCCAAATTTGTAACAGACTTTAGCACTGCTCCATCCCATTACTGTTCTGTAATATGACCTTGGGCTTGTAGCCCTTAAACATGTATTTAAATCAAGTGGGAATATTTAATAATTGAATGAGCTTCAGATTTTCCCTTTATCTTTAGACTGAGCATGAGCTGAGAGCTATCTTTCAAGTAGAGAGACTTATAATTAAATTGTCATAATAATTGAACAAGTCTTTTGTAACCAGAATTGGCAATAACTTAACTTCTGAGCAATGAGACTGGTAATTAAATTATCATAATAATTGAACAAGTCTTTTGTAACCAGGACTGGTAATAACATTCAGTAAATAATGCTTCTGGAAATTTGATAGTTTTCCTTGAAAGATAAGCCAAGCCCTCATTACTTGCATTGAATATAAAGTCATTTTTTCAACGATCACTGATCCCTATCTAGACCTATAACTCTTGTAGTGCCTAAATAGGGTTATAGAAGTTTGTTCATAAAATTGGTTCAGACCTGTAACTCTTGCATTGGCTGTAAGGTTTTAGGGGTCTGTACATTGAGATGGACCAGTCCTGTAACTCTTGCATAAGCTGCACGGTTTTTAAGGGTCTGTACATTGAGATGGACCAGACCTGTAACTCTTATATTGGCTGGAAGGTTTTTAGGGGTTTGTACATTGAGATGGACCAGACCTGTAACTCTTACATTGGCTGCAAGGTTTTTAGGGGTCTGTACATTGAGATGGACCAGACTTGTAACTCTTACATTGGCTGCAAGGTTTTTAGGGGTCTGTACAATTAAGATGGACCAAACCTGTAACTCTTGCATTGGCTGCAAGATTTTTAGGGGTCTGTACATTAAGATGGACCAAACCTGTAACTCTTGCATTGGCTATAAGGTTTTTAGAGGTCTGTACAGTGAGATGGACCAGACCTGTAACTCTTTCATTGGCTGCAAGGTTTTTAGGAGTTTTTACATTGAGATGGACCAGACTTGTAACTCTTGCATTGACTGCAAGGTTTTTAGGGGCCTGTACATTGAGATGGGAATACTTTGAAAAAATAAAGAGATAATTCTTATTGATAATATTTTGGTAAATGTTTTATATTCCATGGCCTGGGCACTGTTGATGACTTGCATAATTTATAATGTTTTATCACCTCTTAACTCCAAATTTTAGTTTAATTTTATTTATTTTCTAATTGATTTTAGGCTTGATTGTCATAATTTAAATTGTATTTCAGATTTGAAGAAATTGAAGCAGTCTATGACTTCTTAGGTCAGACAACCTGATGATTAGGCCCGTGAGTTCCTCTCCACAATAACTGTCTCAAATGTATACCAGTCGTCCAAAAAAAAAATAAAAAAACAAGGAGCAGCAATTAACGTGGAAAACAAAAGAAAAAGCAAGAAGAAAAGAACCTAGAGTACGGCTAGAGATTAGAAAAGGCGGCTGGGGGTACTTTTGGAAATTCAGTAGGCTATAAGGGTTTTCGTGCGGAGCCCAATGATTGTGGTCCCTACGGAGGAAAAAAGGAAGCAAGCAGGCGCGAAAGGGGGAAGAAGCCAAAAAGAAAAGTCAAAGCCAAAAGCAGTGTAGGGGAATAAGAAAAGAAAGCAATAAGAGAAGCAAGTGGCAGGAAAAGACAAAGAAAGAAGCAAAAAGAAGCTGCTGGCACAGCTGGGGCAAGAGAATATCATAAGAAGAGAAAAACGTGTGGCAGCGGCGTGTTTGGCTTGAGGTGCAGCTGAACAGAAAAGAATAAAGAAAAGAAAAAGCTAGAGTGGTTGTACGGCTGCGACTTTGAAAGGACACCTTGGACTGTTGCGACTATTTTTCAATGTTAATTTTCTTTCGTTCTTCTCAAAAACAAATCATAGTGAATTCGTTCATGTTGAATTTAATTTTTAACATGAACTAAATTTTTTTGATTCTAGGAAAACGATGTAGTCTAGTTTCGATCTATGCTTGCTTTTTTATACTAATTTGAAGTAATTTTTTTTTTTTTTTTTACGTTTGTCTGATTTATTCTGAGCTTATCGCTTCTAATTAACTCGCCACTAATTAGATGATTTTAATCCTATGATTTGCTGTCACATCCCGCACCCCACCCTACGCAGATGCCAAAGATGTGATGCTAGTTAGCCGCCTTGCCGATTTCCCAACAGACAATGTGACCAACCAAAGGCAAACTTCTGAACTTTACCAAGAATTGCATTCCAAATGCAAGGTCAGAACGACGGAATTTAAAACTTTTCTTATCTCAGGAATGCAACTCGTCTATATATACTACAGAGTTATATACCATAGAGTAAGTCTAAAACCCAGACAGCTAATAACTCTATCCACAGAGCATATCTATAACTGAACATATAACACAGAACATATATAATCCCTTAGAGTACCATTACATGACCCATGTATTAACACATCTAATGCATATCAATTATATCTATTGTATCATGTCACTCACCTGAATAGCCTGAGTCAGTCTACCAGAACTCAAGTCTCCACAATCAATACCATTAGCTCCTTACTTGGGATGCCTCACAGCCTACTAGTATCATCTCCTTATGCCTTCTAATCCAATGGAGATATATCCTGAAAAATATTAAATAAATAGAGTGAGCTTAAACAAGCTCAGTAAGTAAGATCCCAGCTTTGCCATGGGTCAGGGTTAGTATACAAGAATATAAGGAAACGAGACAACAGATAGCCAGTCACCAATACAAAAATGATATAATAGATAGCCAATCACCGATACAAGTAACAATGTCCCGAGGGTCCAAAGAAAAGCATATCTCATACAATAGTACAAGAAATGATGACAAGATCAATGATAAGCTGCTGTCACAACAAACACGATAACCAATCAAAAATATATCATGCTGGTAACAACGCTGGCAACAACGTGATCATTCACAGGGCACAGAATATGATCACTCAACGAATATCAAGAAAATCGATAGTGAAGTCTAACAGAACAAAGGCGTAAACAGACTGGGGCCCAGCTACCCCCAGAACGCACATTCAAGTTCGCCCCTCTCTCCCGGGCTAACAGAATAGCGTAAGAGCTCTGTCATTCATCTCAAGTCCCTATAGGACACAACTGACCCCAAAGGGGCCACAAAACGCCCTCTGTGAGTGGACGGGCATTGTGACTGATCACAATCCCACGCTCATACAAAATGTCATGATCATCACACCACACGGAATAACCCATCGTGTGTAATGCCACAATCATCAAATACCACTCGGAATATACCATCGGGTGAAACAATCAAATACCAATCAGGAGGGTATATCACAAGGTCATGACATGGCATACATAATGTAATATGCTCAAGAATGAATGAACTAAGATCACAACGATAGAAGCTAGCAATTCAATCCAATGTACAAGCATAACAAACAATCACAAGTCAATTGGTATCAAGTTAGAGAAATCAAGTTCATCAAGGAGGCAATAGAGTACAAATATGGTAGCATCAGGAAAGAAAACATGCGACATGGCTAAGGAAAACCCATAATAAAGCATAGGAGTTACTTACTTGAATATTACGCGTATCTCCATTCACAAATAGTCTAACAATCTCTAGATACATCAGGCACCTCCTTGCATATCCTAGGCATTATCCTTCTGATGGCCATCATAATTGATTCAACACTCAGAAGATCATGTTCCTTAGATGTGAACATATCCGACCTTTGGAGAATTGCAGTCATCGTGAATCAAATTGTTGTGCGTCTAAAGTTTGAGGTTGATCTTCAGTCCACGGTTCAGCAGTTGAAGAAAACACACCAGCAGGTTGATCGAGTCGGCCAGCCATTTTAAATCCAGTTTCATCAGCTTCTTCAGCCTTTTTCCTCCAAGCAGATGATGATCCTGACAGATTCTGTCCCTTTATCATCCCATCCATCAAATATTGAAGAACTTTCCCTTCCTCTCATGAAAGCTCTATTGATGCACTAGGAAATTCTGATATAGCAACAACTTGTCATAAGTTGTATTTGGAACATTAGCTCGTAATCCGACCTGAAAGATCTTGCTGATCTCATGAACAACAGAACATCAACTATGTCAAGACCATGGAAGAATTCAGCAACATCAATTCCTTCCTCCAATTCATCACAGAAATCACAACATCCGACAGTTACAGGTTCCCAACCTCCATCGCTGGACAGCAGCTCTGTTGCTTCTATTAGCCTGCTCCAATTTCATCAAGTTACTTAATTCAAGCCACAAGTCTAACATATCCCCAACTTGAATCGCAATGTCCCTGTCTACACCTGAACTATCACCCAAAACCGCAACACCCACACACTATCCAAGCCACAAAACCGTAACAGCCACACAGCTGCAGGTATCCCACCGCTACTCCTTCTACAAATCTCCCATAACTGTTCAAGAATCGCAGCGCAGCCACTATTCTATTGCATCCATTTCTGTCGCACCGTTGCATCACACACACACACACAAATATATTTAAATATATACACCACCTACTGCTTCTATCAAGTTATTTTAAACTCAAACAGCCGGTTTTACAGTCGACCCTCAACATCCATGACAGCAGTATCGAGCCTTGGAGCATCAGGCCTAGCATTCTTCTCTGTTCCAAACATCAACGCCAAGTGTTCCGCCTAGAACCTTCAGGATTTCCCCCAATTTTCTGCTCAATAATCCATAACCGCTGCTCCAACACGCTGCTGCTTTGGGCTTCCTTTACCCGGTCTCTATCCATCCAGGTCAGTCCCCAAATTTTCGCAGCAGGCGCTGCAACGGCAACTCCTCCAATCAGTTCTCACACGGCATGTACAATCCTCACCAGCATTGACAATTAACCTGTCAAATATAGAGCAGCCCCAACGCACCGAACTCCAAATCTGCTCTGTTAATTCATTCTAGATGTTCTTCATATTGAGAAATAATGCTACGCTTCAATAAGAGACCCAACCAAAAACTCCTCTTCAGTTTCATAAACAACTAGCATATTTAAATACCTCTTCCGTTACATAACATACAAACATATACCTGTACTGACCTCCCGGCTCCAACGCTAGTCTCTTCCAATTCCTTCGGATTATCAAAGACCTGACACACGGAACAACAATATGATCTATACATGAGCATTCGGTTTGGTCATCCCCTATTGCTGCAGCGTTGGATGAGACCAGTTGCAAAGGTGTGCTACTTTGGCCCTGAGTACTCTCAAGTTCCACAATTTTCACCAACACACTACACAACTTCTTCCTCGAATCAGTAGAAATCGGTACGATTCCCTACAGGTTCACCGATCCATGAAGCTCTCTGTTCTCAACTGGAAGTGGCAGAAACAGAGGAAATCCCATTCTCACTCTACACTACTATCCCTCTACTGCCGTTTGGCTTCCAAAGCCGCTTCTGTTACTGCCTGAGCACATACCAGCCACAGAATCTAATCAACAAGTCCTAATTCTTGACATATTTGAACCTCGATCTACCTCTCCGACACGGACACGACTAGATTAGCAAAATCCAACCCGCTACACCTCCATACACATACATATATACATAAATATATCGCTTGCGGCAGCACTCTCATCGCCCCTCTCAGTTCTTCTCACTTCTTCTTCATCTCAGAAGTGGTTGCTTCATAAAGTTTTTGCTGCAGACTGGAGATATACATATATATATATATATATTGATGTTCTGAGGAGTCGAGAATTCTCCAGAATTTTTCCTTCCTAATTTTTCTACAGACAGAGATATAGATAGATGGCTTCTTCTAGAATTCTCCCGTTTCCTCTTGTTTGTCCAAAAGCTTGGGCTGACCTAGAAGCTTCTTAAATGATCTACATATGTTTATATTTATATATTTATATTATATATATATATATATTACATATAGATATTTGTTTGGCACCTGTTACGTCTAAGCCCCATGACTCCTAGAAGCTACCCAATGAAAATATATTTCTCCATTCTAGCAGCTTCTAACTATACATATATATATATATATATTTACACATATATATGATTACCACATAATATTTACATGTTATGTGCAATATATATATACCATGGCCATATTTCTATATTTTTAATGCCATAAATCATTAACTTATGAAATGCCGACAAGTTTGGCATAAATTTAAGCTCAGTATCACCAACATTAATTTCGGGTCCCTAGTCGTATTTTATATTTTATCCAAAATATTTTCATAATTAATTTTTTGTATCAATCTCACCTATTCATTCCGACACTCAGTTGACCAAGACATTTAATTCCCAAGTCTATATTATTCTTAGGGGGTTTGGATTAATTTTATATTTTCTAATAATTAATCCAATAATGGCTCACTGAATTATTTTTTATTTATTTTTATTATATCGGGATATAGTCTGAGTCATGTCGGATTTTCGGGATATTACATTTGCATGTCGAAAGAGGGAATTATAGGATGGATCTTGGATATTTCGGCATACGTGATTATAGAGATCGAAAGACTTATATGAGCCTATGTAGTATTAAAAATCATTGGTCTTATTGCATTCTTGCTTTATTAATTTGCATACTCTTGTGTAAAATGATGAACAAGAATAGTTTCCAATTGACTGTCGAAAAAGGTTATTGGATGATTTGGAGATTTGCTAACAAACATAGTGAATTAAATTCAATTATTTAGATGAATAAGGCATAGTGAGGGATTAGGTGAAATCGATTTCCTAGAATGCTTCTCTCCCATTTATTTGATTTTTGAACAATATTTCTCTTTTCATTTGAGTATTTTCTTTACATTGATTTTATTTTTAGTTGCAATTACAAAGATCTTAGTGAATTTTCTAAATAAAGTTGAGGTTAGCATAATTGCGGTATTTGTCAAAAGTAAGACACCAATCCTTGAGGACGATACTTTTCTCATCACTTTACTATAAAACTACGATACTGTGCACTTATAGTTTTGCACCGATCAAGTTTTTTATCCTAGCTATGTCTTCTAACTGGTACGTAGTAGGCCTGACAATCTTTGTTACCCTGTATGGGCCTTCCCAGTTGGGTGAGAGCTTTCCTATGTGGGATCCTTTGTGTTTGGGAATACTTTTCTCAGGACGAGATCCCTGAGCTTGAAACAAAGGGGCCTTATTCCTTGTTTGGAGCTATTGGCCATCCTGTGCTGGTATATTTCCATCTTGATTCTAGCTTGATATCATTTTTCTTCAAGTAGGTCCAGGTTTTCTGCAAGCTGATGGTCACTGGCCTCTTGGTCGAAAGCTTCCGTCCTCAGGGTTGGCATACCAATTTCGATAGGAATCATTGCTCCCGAGCAGTAGGCAAATGAAAATAGAGTTTCAGAAGTTGGTGTTCTGCTTGTAGTTCTGTAAGCCCAGAGCACGCCAGGGAGTTCTTCAACCCATCTCCCCTTGGTACCTTCCAACCTTTTCTTAATGACATCAAGAATTGTGCGGTTGGTAACTTCGGCTTGCCCGTTGGCTTGGGGATGCCCTGGCAAAGTGAAGGGATGATTGATGCACAGGTCGTCGCAGAATTTCTTGAAAATCTTACCTGTAAACTGCGTACCATTGTTCGGAATGATGACACAAGGTATGCCAAAACTGTAGACTATGTTTCTCCATGTGAAGCTCTTTATTTCCAATTCCATGATGTGAGTTAGGAGCTCAGCCTCTACCCACTTGAAGAATTAATCAATAGCTACTAGAAGGTACCTTTTGTTCAGAATGTCTTTTGGCAGCGGCCCTATAATGTCCATCCCCCACTGGGCGAAGGGCCATGGGCTGGTGATAGGAATGAGCTCATGGTGGGGTTGATGCTGATATGGGGCGAATCGTTGGCATTTGTCGCATTTTTAGACGTAATCCTTAGCTTACTTCAACATGCCGGGCCAAAAGTAGCCTTGAGTTAGGGCTCGGTGGGCTATGGTTCTGCCACCATTATGGTTGCCAGAGATTCCTTCGTGTATTTCTGCCAAAACATATTTAGATTCCTTTAGGGATAAGTACCGTAGCAAAGGTTGTGTATAAGATCTTCGGTAGAGTTTCTCATTCAGAACTAGGTACCAAGTTACCCTGATTTGGATTCTCTGGGCTTGGTTCTTATCTTTTGGGAGCAGCCCTTCTTCTATATATCGGAAGATGGGAGTCATCCAATTTTGAGTCTGCTTGGAGACCTGGGAAGACTATACCTCTTCAATGCTTGGCCTTGGTTGGTGAGAGATCTTCAAAGTTGAATCTCCTTCTAGCTTGAGATGGGAAGCCATATTTTCCAAGGCGTTAGCTCTAGAGTTCTGACCTCTCTCGATTTTTTGAATGGTGAATTCATGGAAGGAGTGCTTCAGCAAATCCACCAGCTCTGAGTATAAGAGCATTCTTTCATCTTTGATGAAAAAATTCTCCCAGAACTTGGCTTACCACAAGTGGGGAGTCGGAAAAAACTTCAAGATTTTGGGCATCGTATTCTTGAGCTAGCTTCATTTCGAGGATGAGGTCCTCGTACTCGGCTTCATTGTTGGAAGCTCTAAGTCTTAAGCTAACTGCCTTTTCCTGCTACAAGTCCCTCAAGGGATCGTAGCACCAAGCCAACACCAAAACCTCTGTTTGTGGAATATCCATCGGTGTAGAGCTGCCATATAGCTGGGCTTTCATCAAGTTGTATTCTACCATGTAGTGCTGGAGTGAATTCTGCTGACGAAATCTACCAAGGCTTGCCCTTTGATAGAAGTCTGTGGCATATAGGATATATCAAATTCTCCTAATTCCACGGACCACTTAACTAGGCGCCTAGAGACCTCAAGCTTTCGCAGTACCGACCTCAGTGGATAAGGCGGTCGGGATCTCAACTAGGATATGCCTGGAAATAAGTTCTGAGCTTTCGGGCTGAGATTATTAGAGCGATGGCCAGCTTTTCAATCTCTAGATACCTTTTCTTTATGTCTATGAGTGCCTTGCTTACATACAATACAGGCTTCTAAACCCCTCCGTCCTGCCTGACCAGTACGGAACTGACAGCATTTTCAGACACCGCAAGATAGAGGAGCAGTTTCTCCCCTTGGAGTGGCTTTGATAGGAGTTCGATGGAGGCTAGATACTACTTGAATTCTTGAAAGTCCTTCTCACATTCGTCAGACCATTGCAAGGCCTTGTTCCCCCTCAAAGCTTTGAAGAATGGAAAGCAGCAATCGGTCAACTTGGAAATGAATCGGTTCAGAGCTGCAATCCTCTAATTCAAGGCCTGAATGTCTTTCTTGGTCTTCGGTTATTTCAACTCAATCAAGGCTTTGATTTGTGTAAGGTCTGCTGACCAGCATATCGCCTATATAGACTTCCATCATATCCCCGATCAAAGGGCTGAACATCTTGTTTACCAGACGCTAATATGTAGCCCTAGCATTTTTCAAACTGAACGGCATCACTCTATAGTAATAGAGACCTCACTCGGATATGAAGGATGTCTTTTTTTGGTTTGGAGGGTACATCTAGATCTAGTTGTATCCAGAATAAGCATCTATGAAACTCATGAGCTCATATCCTGCTGTTGCATCAACTAGCTAGTCGATCCTTAGAAGGGGGTAGCTGTCTTTGGGACAGGCTTTGTCGAGGTCTCTATAGTCGACACAAAACCTCCATTTACCATTTTTCTTCTTAATAAGAACGGTGTTGGCGAGCCATTCTGGATAGAACACCTTCCTTATCAATTGAGCGTCCAACAACCTGTGCACTTCTTCATTAATGATATGATGACGCTCTGGAGCAAACATCCTCCTTTTTTGTCTTATAGGAAGAGTGGCTGGGATTGGTCATTAGTTTGTGGGTGATAAGGTCGAGATCTATTCCTTCCATATCTTTAGTTTTCCAAGCAAACACCGAGAGGTTGTTCTTCAAGAATTCCACCATCTCTTTCTGTTTGAAAGGTGATAGGTCTGAGCTGATCTACAAATATTATCCTCCTTCCTTTGGGGTTGATAAGTACTTTGATGGGGTTTTCTATTGGCTTAGCTCTGCTATCCCTTCCCCTAAGGCTTAGAGGTTCATCAATTTTAGAGGGGCACTTCTTGCTCTCATGAAAGTTAAAGAGGTCTGGGCTCATGCCTTCATGAGAATGCTGTGATTGCTATTGGAGAGCCTTTTCTCTTAGTGTGAAAGTATAGCACTCTCGGGTAGTTGGCTGGCACCCTTTGATAAAATGGACCACATTTTCGTGCACATACTTTAGGCATTGGTGGAGGGTCGAGGTGATCGCTCCCATTTGATGAAGCCAAGGCCTTCCGATGATAACATTGAAAGGGGACCTAGAATCCAGGACCGTGTATTCTGAGATTATGATCTTCTGACCATCTCCCTCTCTTGCGGTTGTGGGAAGGTCTATCCTCCCCAACGGGGTGTTGAGGTTTCCTTCAAATCCTGCCATTACCGCGGTGGTGGGTTTGACGTCATTGGGGTTGAGCTTCATGTGCTTGAGAGGCACATAAAACAGTACGTTGGTAGAGCTCCTTGTATCTACCAAGACATTTCGGATCTCAAAATTAGCAATTTTGAGTAAGATAACAAGGGCGTCACTATGAGGGCAGTGCACCTTTGCAAGATCTTGATTTGGGAACTGGATCTCGGGCACCAGCTTTAGCCTTTTCTCGACCATTAAGATCTGAAGGATGCTAAGAGTAGTCCTGGCCTCTCGAGCGTAACGTTTTCTTACTCGGTTGGGCATCCATGTGATTGGGCCATCAACGTGGAGGATGAAAATGACCTGATTGTTTTGTTATTATGGCTCATTTCGTCCATCCCTCTATTCGGACCTC
The DNA here is from genome assembly GCA_008638375.1 of Nyssa sinensis. NCBI lineage: Eukaryota > Viridiplantae > Streptophyta > Magnoliopsida > Cornales > Nyssaceae > Nyssa > Nyssa sinensis. Next base: position 24,193,640 of record CM018051.1, on the reverse strand, counting down.
AGTTTTGCCTCCTACGCTGCAGCCTATCATTATAGGGGTTTTGCTTCCCGTCCTGTTTGACGAACTCCCGCAGTCGTCCTCTCCTGATGAGATGTTCGATCTCTTGTTTGAGTGACTCTGCATTCATTGGTAGTATGCCCATGGTCTTTGTGGAAGTCACAATACTTATTCTGGTCCTTGGTATCAGGATTGCTCTTTAGTGGCTCGAGTCATTTTAGATTTTCATGAGCTTGGACCTGCCGAAGTATATGAGTTAAGGAGGCGTTCAGAGGAGTGTAGGTGTCATACCTTCCAGTGATAGTGTTGGTTAGGGCCCTGGATGCCGTTCTTTTGTCGGGACTTCTGACCCTATTTTTAGTTGCACTGGAGTCCTTTTTATGATCATCCTTTAGGCCTGTTCTTTAATTTTTTGGGAGGTGATCTTTGTTTCCTCCAAGTTTATGTATTTTCTGGCCCGTTCTATGAGTGCTGCCATGTCAGAGGGAGGGATTTTTGTCACAGAATCTCGAAAAACCCCCTAGCACTAGGCCGGAGATCAGGGCGGCTATTGGAAAGCTCGGACTGCAATTCCGTGATTTCTATGAGTTCGGCATTAAAGCGCTTAATGTACTCTTGAAACGGCTCTCCTTTAGATTGTTTTATGTTTTGTAAGAACTCTGGTCCTTTCCTCAACCTCCTACTGGTCATGAACCAATCGAGGATACACCTGCTAAGTTCTTAAAAAATGGTGACAGACTCTTGAGGGAGGTTGTGGAACCACTTTAGAGCCATTCCCTTGAGGCTGGTTATGAAGGTGCGACACATAAAAGGGTCTGTAGCCCCATGAAGTGCCATGGTGTGCTGATAGTGCGAGATATGGTCTCTTGGATCGTCACTCCCGTCGTATGGAGTGAACTTTGGGACCATGAATTTCTTTGGCCGCTCTTCCGCCATTATAACAAGAGTGAACGACGTGGTAAACCATCCGAGCAGCTTGGCTAGCTCATCCTACTTTGGAGGGAGGTAAGCACCTTTGGTAACAACAGTATGGTCCATGGAGTCTGCTACTTCCTCGATCCTTTACAGGGCCCTAGGCTGTACCGGTTGTGGTGGGCCTTGCCTTGTAGCCTCAGTGCCTATATAGATGAGACGATTTTGCCCCGCAGTAGGGAGAGGATGCTGGCTTTCCTAGACTGGGGGAACTGGTGTCTCTTGAGGTTGAAACTCCTGCGGTGCTAGGCTGGACCCCGAAGCTGCTGAAGTTGAAACCCTAGTCTTACTCTAGTAGTGAACGGCTGGATTAAAGGCCAGTATCCCCCTGCTTGCGGTGGTGGATGGCTGGGGGTTTCCTCCCATGTGAGTGGTGCATTGGGGGTGCACTGGTTGCTCATTGGGAGTCTTCGCATGGGTTCCTTTGCCTATAGTGGTGGCAGGAGGCTGTGGCCCCCGCATCAGCTGCACCGGTATAAGGATGAGTAGGGTTGCCCCAAGGGCCCTTGGGTAAGCAATGCCAGAGTGTTAGAGATGGCAAGGAGTTGATCTTGCATCTGGTAAGTTTGTCTTTGGACTCGATCGAGTTGCTGCTATATGGAATCAAATGCTTGTCCCCTTTCTCTTCCGGTAGGTGGCCGATTTGGAAGGTTTTGAGGATTCTTCCTTGGACGAAAATTGGGAGCCATGGTCTTTTAGTGAGAAAGACAGTGAGTTTGTTTGCAGAAGAAAGAACTTAGTAAGAAATGATTTTTCATTTCCCACAGATGGCGCCAAACTGATGCTGCACTTTTTGATCAACAGGGGGCTCCGTTCTTCGTCGCTTGTCAAACACTCAAAAAGAATATCACAGGGCCACCGGGTTGGTTCTGGTGGTAGCCACTTGGATGATAAAGTCAATAAAACTGAAATAAAGACTGTAATTGAAAGTGATTCAATGACTTTAATTGAAAAGCGTACCTTAGAGCCCAATTTATAGGCTGTGGACTCTCCTTGGTTGATTAGGATTCAACCTTATGGAAGTAGGGATTTGATTGTCATCAGGAGAATGGCAGTTACTATGTTGAATACTACCCTCTATAAAAAGTGAAAGAAACCTAGGAATGGCAGTTTCCTGGTTGCGTACTGTTTCCTTATCTTTAGCTCGGTAGGATACTTGAGGCAGCGATTTATTCGGGATCCTCTTGTGCATGGGCATGGTGCCTTCTGAGCTAAAGATGAGTCCAGCGGTCACATGGGGTTTCAGGCTAACAAGCTCTGGAGTTCGAATACAACCCTGCTCTGAATGAACGAGCTTTGTCTATTCTGTGCGTACACATGTCATGTGAAGATTGGTCTGTCATTTTATGGCGTATCAATGTTTAATTATAAAAAAATATCACGAGTTAAAGTAATTCGTCTTATATCAAAATTTTATCATGGTTTGGAGATTTTTTATTTACAAAAAAGGTTTCTACGTTGATTTGACCCAAGTGCAAAGTTTACTAAACCTAAAAATTTTCTATACATATTGAAAGATAGGTAATTCTTTTATCTTAAAAATACAAAATTAAAATAAATGGGTTAAGCATTTCGGCATGTGTAACCTGTTTAATAAATGGGTTAAGTTTGGGTTTTGAAATTTGACACGATTAGTTAATAATGTCAGGTTAGAGTTAACACATTTTTGAATATATATGCCTTGACACGACCTCACTACGACATGTTAACACGAATTGGTACCCCTGTATTCAGCCATCAAACATTACTCACTGTCAAAGGTTTTTTTCTCTCTTTGGCTTTTGGACAACTCATAATTTTAGGCCACCACCCACTCTTTTATTTTTGTGGCTATATATATATATATATATAATATTAATTCTAATTGTATATGAAATAAGACTTCTTAATATTAATTCAACATCTACTCCTACTAGAATACTATTAACCCATTTCAAATATAACTAGAACTATTTATAAAATAATTCAAATATTATTAGAACTCTATAAAACAAAATTAAGAAACTTCATAAAATATATGGGCTTCGTTTAATTGACCCACAATGCTAACTTTAAATCAAGCAAACTAAAGTAACTTTTTAACACTTTCACAAGCAATAATCTTCAAATAAGTTTTGGCTGCTATAAAAGGCTTATGCAATAACAATTTACAACAATCACCCGTCTTTATCTTAACAGGAGGATGCGGTCGAATCTTGTACTTGGCATACAACATTTTAACTTGTTCAACATGATCAAAGAACAAATCCATGTTCACCCATTCAGAATCATAATTAGAAAAATATGTATCTATGCCAATAATTCCACCAGAACAATAATATTGTGATTGGCAAAATTTTGAAACACTGGAATCCTCCCTTCCAACAAAAATTTCAAGAACAAAATTATTAAGACTCAATCCATCACGGTAACCTGATAAGAATAATTTATCAATTCCAATGAAATCACAAAACTTTGATTTTTTAGTTGCCGAATCTTGAAACTTTGAATATTCAATTTTCACAAAATAAACAAATCCTTGAGTGTTAAAATTCTCAATACCAATAAATCAAAAAATTTTGAATTAGAATATTCTTCGATCATAGCATATTTTGATTCTAAAGTGTTTAGCAGATCAATCAAAGTAGTAAGTCTAAAATCTTCTAAATCTTCAATTGAATCAATTCCAACCATAAAAATCTTTTATACATTCTTAAATATTAAATTCTCAAAGTGAGTAGGTTGAAATAATTCTTTGATGATGTCAATTTTTGTCTTTGATAGTTGATGCCCAGAGTCCCTTATCCAAGTATTTGCAAAGAAGGAATTAGAAGATCATCGGTGGAGGAGCCTTTGACGGTCAAGTTAGTAATTTGAATAAGGAACTACTATAAATGAAAGTGTATAGTTTGGAAAAAGCATTCCTATTTAGGTTGAGGTCTTACCCCTTTTATAGATGATGAATATCTTATTATTAAGATTTTTTTCTAGAAAGTAAGAATTTGAGATTTGATATGAATCTCTTGATCTTATCATTTTCCATGTTGTACTAATTTTTCATGTACCTACCTCAACACTGAGCAATTAAGTTTGGAATGTGTCCTTTTAGATTTGACTCTCACATGTCATTCTCACATTGTGAGCTGAATTTGGGTGCACTAGCTATTTCCCCTCTCAAGGACTTGACCTTACAATCTGAGGCCAAGGTTCCGAGGTCCAAGCTCAATGCTCTATCCTCTTCTATTGTGACTTATCGATTCATATTTCGAGGGGCCAACGATGCCATCACTTCGTAAACCGTTTCAATAATTTATTATGCATCGCCCTTTCAGAGTCCAAGGAGAATCATTATTCTTCATTAATGGCAAGAATTATCTATAAAAGGATCACTGATAGAATTAAGTTTTTTTTTTATAGAGCTTTTATAGGACTTTTTTTGTAGAGTCAGATTTTTATTAACATTAGACTTCTAATTTGATTATACTATAAATCTATAAAATTTGACACTTTTTGTAGAGTTAGAATTTTACTAATTTTAGACTTCTAATTTGATTATACTATAAATATATAAAATTTAGGGCTTCCTCTTTTCTCTTTTAAGTGGGGCCTTCAGACAATTACTTTGTTAATTTTATGATTGAGTGGTCATATGCTTGTAATGAAAATATAAAAATATGAAATTTATCATTTTTATATTTAAAAAATATTAAAATAAAGATAAATATAATGATAATGAGTTGGAAATTTTAAAAATGATGAGTTGGAAATACTCTTTTAGCATTCCTCACTTTGAGAGTAGCCAAATCCGCTTGAGGAAATAATGCAACTGAGGTCCTTACATATAGAAAACGTTTATTTGGTAGGTAAACAACATATTTAACAATAATGGTGTCTAAAACTTGATCCAAGGTCATTGTACACGTGCCATGTCGATGGAATCGTGACTAGGAAAGTAGCAATTGATACTGTGCTGACCGCCGGAAACAATAATTGAGTAGAGCATATAGATCATGTTTGGCATGATAAAATTAATAGTTTAAGAATTTTAATTTTAATTTTTTTTTATTTTTTATTCTTATTTAATATGATTAAAAATATTTATTTTATGAAACGATTATTTTTTATTAAAAATGATTACAAATATTCATTTGTTGTATTCCATGTTATTTTCATTCAATGAAAATATGTATCAAACATAACCAATATGGTTTCACTTGAATCCTACAAGCATGTGTGACATTATATTATGTTGGACTAAAATTGTTTTGATACTAACTGTTCAATTTAAAATCAATTTAATATTAATTGTTGATCTAATATTCTGATATTAATTATAAAATCAGGAGAAAAAACAAAGTAAAAAAACTAATACTTTATTTAAGAAAACAACGCAATAGTACAATTCGAACATGACACAAAATTAATAGGTTTGGGTTGAGCATAAATAGGCTTGGGCCTTAAATCTGTTGACACATATAACACGAATAATAAACATGTCGTATTTGCGTTTAGGTAGCGTTAATCCGTTTAACACGTTTAATTATAAAAAAAATTCACGAGTTAAGGTAATTCGTCATACATCGAAATTTTATCATGATTTGGAGATTTTTTATTTCTAAAAAAAGTTTCTACTTTGATTTGGCCCAAGTGCAAAGTTTACTAAACTTGAAAATTATCTATACATATTGAAAGATAGATAACTCTTTTATTTTAAAAATACAAAATCAAAATAAATGGGTTAACCATTTCGGCATGTGTAAGTTATTTAATAAATGGGTTAAGTTTGGGTTTTGAAATTTGACACGATTAGTTAATAATGTTAGGGTAGAGTTAACATATTTTTGAATATGTATGCCTTCACATGACTTGATTACGACATGTTAACACGAATTGGTACCCCTGTATTCAGCCATCACACATTACTCACTATCAAAGGTTTTTTTTTCTCTCTTTGGCTTTTGGACATCTCATAATCTTAGGCCACCACCCAATCTCTTGTTTTTGTGGCTATATATATATATAATATTAATTCTAATCACATATGAAATAAGATTTCTTAATATTAATTCAACTCTAATTAAAACATCTACTCCTACTCGAATACTACTAACCCATTTCAAATATAACTAGAACTATTTATAAAATAATTGAAATACTATTAGAACTCTATAAAAAAAAATTAGGAAGCTTCATAAAATATATGGGCTTCATTTCACTTATCCACAATGCTAACTTTAAACCAAGCTCACTAAAGTAACTTTTCAACACTTTCACAAGCAATATCAAATAAATTTTTGTCGCTATTAAAAGCTTATGCAATAGCAATTTAGAACAATCACCCATCTTCATCTTAACACGTGGATGCGGTCGAATCTTATACTTGGCATACAACCTTTTAACTTGTTCAACTTGATCAAAGAACAAATCCAGGTTCACCCATTCAAAATCAGAATTAGAAAAATAAGTATCTATGCCAATAATTCCACCATAACAATAATATTGTGACTGGAAAAATTTTGAAACACTTGAATGTCACGGCCCAAATTCCAGCGAACCCGAGGCGCGAGTAACGAGACAAAAGAAATAAAATAATAAAGGAATAAAAGATAATTAAGGGACAATCACATACATTCTACATACTGTTCTGATACATACAGAAGGTCTAGTCCATCTATTCACAACATACAAAATAAAATACAGTCTCGGGCTTATGCCCTTACACAATATCAAAAGCGCCTCTTGGGGCTAACATAGTCCCTAATCAGATCATCTCCTCGTCTCGTACAGCTGGGACATCATCTGAAATGTTTGCCCCACTAAAGGGGTCAGCTCAACATGCTGGTACAATATAATGCTAATGCAAGAAACAGAACTAAGGTCGTGGCATGTGCAAGTGTACAGTTATTTCTATATGGCATTCGATATCATGATGGCAGCATATAAACAATATGCAGTATATGAGCAGTATGTGTGACACAGCCATGCAACTCTATGCCACCCATGTCTCATGATACGGTCATTCTCCGCTGGCATGAGTACCGCCCCGTATGTCTCGCTTCACGGTCCGGAATTCGTCAAGCAAGCAAGTACCTATTGGCCGATTTTGGGTTTTTCACCACAGGATCTGCACCCTCATAATGCAAAGCACCAAGTGCTTACCCACACCATGTCCAAGGAATCACACTATGCCAATATGCTCTGATTTCATCATGTCGTAAGGTAATCTCAATGATGCATCTCTTTCATACATAAAGCATGCTTTCGAGTACATATTTCATAATATCAACAGTTCTCAAGGCATATAATTCACACCCTACACTAACACACGCAGTATACACATAATCACCATCCAACATCAGCAGGATAGCATGAAGCACATAAGCATGCGAACATTCAAGCAAACATGTGAACAATCAAGGCAGCAGAACAAGTATTCCTAATCTTAATTCAATTTCTTACTTAGCACAATATATCGTACCTGATAATCGACCTCAACTCAAGAAGGTGTACTCGTAGTATGGTAGAATCACAGTGAGGAAACCGAAAGTCAGATCACCTTCTCCTTGTCCTCTCGTGTCCCTAAAATCATAACAGGTAACTCAGTTCAATTGTCACTTGAATTATGCTATTCATCAAATTTTATGTCTTTATTTTATAAGTTTCTATTTTGCTAAATTAAACTCTACTATTGAATCCGGGACATCGAAGAGAATAAGTTTAGGTTTTTGTAGAACTGAATTCGGACATCGGGGTTCAAAAAGACAAAACTGTCATTTTGCACTTTTCACGGGTCCTTATATTTCGTGACCTCTTTTCACAAATCGGACCCCACGGTTGAGTCCAGAATGTTAGAGATAATAAAGTTTCACTATTTGTTTACCTAATTCGGAGTTCATTTGACTGCACTTCAATTCAGGGGCATTTTGGTAATTTTAAAAGTTACTGCGGGTCTTTTATTTTTCGGGACCCCGTCTCATAAAACGGACCTCACCATTGGTCTCAGAATGGCCGAGATAGTCAAAATACACTAATGACTTGTCCCATTTGGACTCCGAATTATTTTAGAGTATTTTAAATAATTAAATTAATTAAATTAATTAATTAATTAATTAATCTAATTATTATTTTATTAATATTTAAATCTGGTGGGTCTAATTGTAATTTCTCTAAAGTTTGGGGGTTAAAAGGTAATTTCTGAAAGTTCAGAAGAGAATGGTAATTTTCAGAAAGTTCAGGGGCAATTTCGTAATTTGTAAAACCCTATTCTCAATTTGGATAGCCAAACAGTGGCTAATCCAAAACAGGGATAAGATATCCCTATTCCTATTTAATTCAAATTTCTAATTTCTTATCTCTGTAACCAAACAGCCCCAATTAGGTTTTTAATTTAAAACCTCAGACCGACACGTGGCAGGGGCGGTTCAGCCCCGCCCGAACCGGACCCGAAACCCGACCCGAGTGGCATCCCTTCTTCCCCGAATTTCTGGCGATGAACCAGTAGGGTTCCGGCGCCTTCTCCGGCGCCGGCGACCGGTCTCCTGCGAGTTTTCTAGGTTTTTAAAATGCAGTTCCCTCCCATTTTTCATGTAGATCTCATATTTAAAGTTGGTTTTTGGTTTGGCCCCTTGGATTTTCACGAAATAGCCCCAAACCGTAGCTCCGGCCAACCATGTTTTCATGATTTCGAGCTTGGTCTCTAACTGTTTCGGCCCCTATTCATCTCTAATGAGTTTCTGCACCTAATAGTGTTATTTTCCCATCATCCAAGCATGGTTTCATACATAAAATGTTAACCCAATCACCCCACGACCGTGACCTGTAAATCTCTATTTCTCCCTCACCTTTTAATCATTTTCCTTCATTCTTTTTGCAAAATAATGCTTATAACATGCTCTCTAAGATCCATAAATCAAATTAATCAAACAACTCAAAAACTTAAAAACCGAAACTAAACCCATTTACCTTGAAATCTTGATTTTCTCTCGGTGGGTTGTTTCCTCCTCTCTTCTGTTCCTCTTAGTCACTTCTGCTCCTTCCCACTTCAATCTTCTCCTTCTATTTCCCTCTTTAACTCACGGATGCACACACATATTCAGAGACACTCACAACCGACCCTTTTTCTCTCTTCTCTTTCTCTCTCTATTCCCCTCCACTTGCAGCCTTCCTTGACTTCTCTCACCCTGCATCAGCCCCTTATTTCTCCCCAAATGCAGCTTTGCATTTAATGCAAAGCTGCCTATACACCTATATATATATATATATCAATCATCATATACTAGACACACACACTAAACACACACACACCTAGCTGCCACCTCACACACATTTAGTTGGTCACACACACACACACACACTGCTATATAACACATACATACACATATCTATTTTTACATGCACATACATTACACTACACATATATACATACATACTACACATACACCATGCATATATATAATCCATGCCTCAAAAAAAAACTTAACAATAATAATGATAATAATAAATAAAATAAAAAAAATATTTAATAACCAAAGAAAATTTTTATATTAAAAAAAAAAATTTTCCGGGTTATTACATGGAATCTTCCCTTCTAACAAAAATTTCAAGAACAAAATTATTAAGACTCAATCCATCATTGTAACTCGATAAGAAGAATTTATCAATTCCAATGAAATCACAAAACTTTGATTTTTCAGTTGCTGAATCTTGAAACTTTGAATATTCAATTTTCACAAAATCAACAAATTCTTGAGTGTTAAAACTCTCAATACCAATAAAATCAAAAAATTTTGAATTAGAATATTCTTCAATCATATCATGTTTTGATTCTAAAATGTTTAGCAAATCAATCAAAGTAGTAAGTCTAGAATCTTCTAAATCTTCAATTGAATCAATTCCACCCATAAAAAACTTGTATGCATTCTTAAACATTAAATTCTCAAATTGAGTAGGTTGAAATAATTTTTGATGATGTCAGTTTTTGTCTTTGATTGTTGATGCCTAAGGTCCCTTATCCAAGTATTCGCAAAGAAGAGATTAGAAGATCACTAGTGGAGGTCCTTGAAGAAGCCTCTGACGGTTAAGTTAGTAGTTTGAATAAGGAACTATTATAAATGAAATTGTATAGTTTAGAAAAAGCATTCCTCTTCAGGTTGTGGTCTTACCCCTTTTATAGATGATGAATATCTTATTGTTAAGATTTTTTCAAGAAAGTAGGGATTTGAGATTTGATATGAATGTCTTGATCTTATCAGTTTCCGTGTTGCACTAATTTTCCTTGTACCTACCTCAACACTGAGCAATGAAGTCTGGAAAGTGTCCTTTTTTATTTGACTCTTACATGTCATTCTCACATTTGTGAGCTGAATTTGGGTACACTAGCTACTCCCCCCTCAAGACTTGGATCTTACAATTTGAGGCTAAGGTTCTGAGGTCCAAGCTCAATGTTCTATCCTTTTCTATTATGACCTATTGGTTCGTATTTTGAGAGGCCAACTATCCCATCACTTCGTAAACCGTTTCAATAATTTATTATGCATCGTCATTTTAGAGTCCAAGGAAAATCATTTTTCTTCATTAATGGAAAGAATTATATATAAAAGGATCACTTTTTTTTTTTCAAAAAGAAAATTTATGATCCTTCTGACCAACTGAGCCTGATTTTTGATCAAGTCCACTTACCTTGAATGACAATTTCCAATCAAACCTACTTACTTCCAATGATGATATTTTCCGGTTTGTTTTGCACACCTTAATAGGTTAGAGTTCCTTTCTTTTCACCTTAATATTCCATTTTTCTCTATTTTATTTTATTTTTAATTATCATGTCAACCCAAAAAGAGGAAAACCCTAGGCTTAGTGTGTCACGACCCAAAACTCACCCTATGCAGATTAGAAGTCTGTGACCGGGTCTGCGGCCCATGGGCCATTCCCCGTCAAAAGGATCTGAAATACAAAGTAAGGTTTTTAACAAAACATTTTATAGTCATCAGTAAATCTGGTATCATAGTCAGGTCATCCTTTAATACATGCCAAAAGAACCTAAGTGTTTATAAGTATAGATCTTTCAAAACGAATTGACAGGACAGTGGTGACATGGAGAGAATAAGACCTTATAGTATCTAGTTTAATACAAAAACTCGCCAAAAACTACCAGTGGCTCGTACGCGTCTAGACCTCCTGAGCACTTAAGGGTCCTCCTACTTCTTGTTGTCCTGAAAAAAAGAAATAAGGGAGGGATGAGCTAACAAATCCCCATAAGTAATTTCCTAACTTTAACATGGGTCAGGGTTAGTCCAAAATAATAATAATAGAGTAAAGAGTAGTAAATAGCCAGTCACCAAAATGAGAAACAACGACCCAAGGGTCCAAAAAGGCTTATCCCAAAATATGACACAAAAAGATGATAAACGATCAAAATGGGATCTAGCCTATCATGATGTTTTGCTGCCACAACAAATACGTTAGCCAATCAAAAGTGTGTATCATGCTTGTAATAATATGATCATTCACAGGGCATAGAATATGATCACTCAACGGATGCAAAAATATATCATCATTGAGTTCTAATAACCCAAAAATGTGTGAATCACTCGGGGCCCGTCATACCCCACTGTAACGCACATTCAGATTCGCCACTTTATCCCGGGCTTACTGAATAGCACTAGAGCTCTTATCTCTCAGGTCCCGAAGGACATCTAAGACCCCAAAAGGTCTTTCTCCACACAATTTGTGAAAAGATGGGTCATTGTGACTGAGCACAACCCCAGGTACTTATGAATATCATGATCATCTACATTCCACACCAAATGTACAATCATACAAACAGTCAAAATCTCAATCAACAAGAAATGAAGTGTGTGGAACAACAAGATTTCTATCAATAGGATATATCACAAGATCATGAAAATGTATACATGATAGTACAATGGTGCTCAAGTATCAACTATCAAATTCACAATGGTATAAGCAATTATGTCAAATCTAAAGTACAGGACAGAACCGATAATCACAAGTTGATTGTCTTCAAAATGGAGAAATCAAGATCAACAAGTAATAATAGTGTACAAATTTGGCAGCATGTGAAAATAAATGTAACTGGCTAGAAATTACCCATTTTAAAGCATAGGAGTTACTTACCTCAAAAATAACTTTCAACAGTTCTACTAATTCAAGTCTGCTTTTCCTTTCATTTGGAGGTTCCTATAAATCAAAAATTTAATTGTTATTAACACATTTTTAATTAGGTCGATGCTAATGTTCATGATTTACTTAACTCTCTTGGGTATTATTTAGTATATTTTAAGGTTGCTAAATTTTATATATCGGCCTTCAAAATATTTTAGTTGGGCAAACGGACTCCATCGTTGAGTCTGGAACGCCCAAGAAAATAAATCTAGGCCTTCGCGGCTTCTCATTTGGCTTTGGGTACCCCTAAGGGCAAAATGTTAATTTTATATTTTATGTGACTTAATTTTGTGGAACTTCAGTTCACAAAAAGGACCTCACCATTAGGTACAAAATGTCTGATATAGTCAAAATACACTATTTGTTTATTTAATTTGGATATCAGGATATTTTCCTATTTTTAAATTAATTTAATTTAAAATAATAATATCATTATATAATATATATATATATATATATATATTATGCCCATTAAAACCATGTGAGCGTGGCTAGTACAATGGTCACACGTGGGGGGGTTAAGTCCTCCACGTAACCAAGATTGGGCGTTCAATATCCAAGGGCGAAAGTCCCATTCATTTTTTTCAAAAATTTCTAGACCCAAACTGTAAAAATCTGAAAAATCAGGATAAATTTTTTGTTTTTGCCTGTAAGATACTATGCATGCATTATTTGCCGGTAAGGCACCACACAGGCATCATTTGGACATAAGTCATGTTTAGGAGCATAATTTGAGTATGTCATAGAAGAGAAACATATTTATAATGTTAAAATACACCTCCTGTGAAAATGTAAGACTAATCGGGGACAATTTAAAAAGATTAGACCAAAAGGGCGAAAATAAATTTTTTGAAAAATTTTAATTTAAAATAATTTTAAGAACTTTGGCTAAAGTAAAATGTCGAATTGAGGCGTTTCGGGATAGGTTGTAGTGTAACAGGGTCCTGGATTCATTAAAGGCAAAAGAGTCATTTTGCCTTCTTTGCCCTTTACTATAAACACAGCCCCCTTAGTGTAAAAATATCATTTTTTGGTCTAAGATGCAATATCAAGTCGTGCATAAGAGAGAGGTGAAGAGAAAACCTAGGTTTTCCAATCTTCAAGCTTCCAAAACACACTTCTAGGCTTGGATTTTCACAAGACTTCCTTCTAGGAAGTTGTTCCCCATGTCAAGGGCTACATTCTTACCAATTGGTTTAGGCTGCAAAGCAGACACAACTCCCTAGGGTTGAGAAAAACCCTTTTAGGTATAATATTTTGCTAAGTAAGGAATAGAGTTAAGTTTAGGAGTGTTTTATAAGTTAATTGAATGATTTATATGTTTATTTGCTGTTAGAAAACCACTTAGATATACTTACATTGAAAAACTAGAGTTGGTTGTTTATGTACTTGTGTGTTCCTTGTATTCTTTGGGAATTTGGTAAAGTGATAAACATGAACCATGACTATATGTATAATTAATTGCATTCTAGCTTATGTTCATGCAGACAAAACCTTGTAGTTGAAAAATTATGATTTATTTAAGGTGTTGGTACTTTATGTATTTTGCAATCTTTGAGAATTTGGTAAAGTTGTCAAGTGTAATATGTTTATATGTGAAATTGATTGGATTACATGCTCGGTTCATGTAGACAAAGTTTTATGGTTCAAAGGTTATTGTTGCTTTAAGTATAACGCATTATTTAAAGCATGCTCCATGTGTTTGATGAAATGTTCCATTGAAACTGCATAGAAAAATCAAGGCATATTGGCATATGGTGATTCTTTGAAAACATAGTGTGGGTTGAGCACTTGGTGCTGTGCATTATGAGGGTGTAGATCCTGTGGTGAAAAACCCAAAATTGGCCATTGCATTGGTGCCTACTTATCCAACGAGAGCGATCTGTGAACGCAGGCTTTGGTACTCGTTGACCAACAATAGCGATCCGTGAAACGAGACATGGGTGTGTCACGCATATTACTATTATTGATGAATTGGAAGGCATGTAGATTATAAATGTACACTTGTACATGCCATGCCTTAACTTTGTTTCTTGCATTACTATTATGTCATACCAGTAGTTGAGTTGACCCCTCGTGGGATATCATATTACAAATGAGGCTCCTGGTACTTGAAACTTGATGAAATCTTGAAGGAAAGAGAGGAAAGAGAGGAAAAGAACTTGGAAAGATATTTGGCCCTTGGGGCATATTTTGTATGTATGGGTATAAACCCGAAAGACTTATGTTTTAACTTGGAAGAATGGTGAACTATAGGCCTTAGGCCAATTGTAATATAAGGGCTTAAGTTCAAATGACATGTAGGATATATTTATTTAATGTGCCTTACATGTATATATGTTGAAGGCAATGAATGTACGTTTAATTCCCATGAATTGTGGCCATCGAGTGAAGATGGATTGTGAGGTTATTATATATATGAATTGTTGCAAAAATGCTTAGAAAACAAAGGAAGTTATGTTAGAAATTTTGTGAAATTAAGGTAGAAATTAGGTGTGTGAAACACCCCATAAATAGGTGAGAAAAATGCAAACAAGGGGGGTTGAAAACCTTGAAGTAATGGGCTAAAAATGGGGGAAAAGTAGCCTTCAAAACTTGGGAAAAAAAATTGGAAAACAGAAAAAATTGGCTGCTAGACAGAGAAATTTAGTCGCAATCGCTACAGTAAACCTGCCAAAAAATGGAAAATCAAGTTGCAGTTGCTATAGTAGACAGCCCCCCTGTCGCCTAGCCGCGCGCCCCAACCTACCCATGCGCTTGTCTGCTGCTGCCTTGCAGCCTTGTCATGACACCAGCCCTTGACACCCCTTGACACCTGCCCCTTTAGCCACCTTTTTTAGCTATGTTTGGGCACCTTTTTGGACCATGTTTGGGCACCCTGTTGGGCCATGTTTGGCCAACCTTTTGGGCCATTTTTAGCCACCCTTTTGGGCCATGGTTGGCCATCTTTGGGGGCCATGTTTGGCCACTTACATAGGCTATATTTGGCCTCTTCCTTAGACAATTTTTTATGGACTTCTTGAGCCATTCTTAGCCTATGTCCTAAGACATTAGGGGCCCATTTGGGCCATTATTTCAAGGCTTTTTTAGAGATATTTTGGGACTATTTTGGAGACCATTTCTAAACGTGACTTAGACCTATTTTGAATGGTGATTTGGGGAGATATTTAATTGGCATTAGAAGACCATTTTGGTTAAGCCCAATAACAAGTTCTCATTTCAAGTCTTGGGGAAACATGAAGGAATAAATGTATAATCAACTGAATCTATTAAATTGTCTTTTATTTACCTTTCTTAAATTCATTTCACTCACTCCCCGGGTATGTGAAAATTCGGGGTGTGACACAAACAACGAATACTAAAGTTGTCCGAGGATAGGTTATCCTCATTCCAAACAAGGGTATTGACTTTAAGGCTTATACTTGTAACCAAATAGACCAAGTTCAGGTTTAAAATTTAAAATATAACTCCTTACACGATGTCATCCTATTTACCTTATATGAGCAATGGGTCACATCCCGACCTGAACCCGATCCAACCATTGTTCACCTTCTTCCCCCTTTTACGCCGTATTGTAGGCCTAATTCCAGTTTTTATTTTTTTCAATTTTGTGCATTTGAGGATTGTTTCCTTATCTGTTTTTGAGTGGTGTAGACTACTGGAGGTCTAGGCAAAGGTTTGGCATTCATTTGAGAGCTCTAGGGACTATAGCATGTTGGGAGGTCTTGGCCTGCAGCTGCTTCATGTATGCTTATTTCTAACTCAAATTCTATGGGGTTTCCCTTGTTAGGATCCTTTCATCATGGGGTTCAAGCCCCTATTCCCAAAATCAGGTATTGGGGTAGTAAAGTTTGTTTCAAAACTCGAGACCTGCAACTTCCTTTTCAGTGGTCTTCTCTTGAGGGTTTGGGTCGCGGCTTGGTGTTTTTTGGATGCCCATAAGATCTATTTTGGGTTTTAAATGTCAAAAATAGATCCTATAATGGTCGTTTCAGACCTGTATTGTTAGAGGTCGAACAATGGCGGCCATGCATGTTTTAGGGCTTTTCAAGCCCCTTGACCCTCTCAGTTATCCTAATAATAGTCTTTAAATGTTGCAGTATTCATACATGTAGTAATAAGGCCTAATAAAACTAAAACAGTACCAAAAATTCCAAAAGAGAAAACTTAAAAATAGCTTGATGCCTTATACCTTCAATCGAACCTCTCCCTTCTCCTAGGCTCAATGTGAGGTCTTCAATTGTTGACTCAGTTTCGGTTGTGCACTTCTCAGTCCCTTCCTTCTTTGTGCACTTCCAAGCAAAACACACACACACCATGCACATACACACTTTTGCTCACATAGAATGTCACTACAACAAAAGGCATTATTGTGCCATTGCGCGTCGCTAAAGATATTTTGTGACGTACAATCGTGCGTTGCTAAGGCGTCACAAATAGTGGCATCGCACGTTCGTCGCTAATAGTGCCATTGCGCGTTGCTAAAGATATTTTGTGACGCACAATCGTGCGTTGCTAAGGCGTCACAAATAGTGGCGTCGCTAATAGTATTGGCGATGCACAAACTTGTTGGTGTCGTTGAAGGTGACTATTAGCGATGCCTACTATGCGTCACCAATATTTGGGGACAAGCGTCGCAAATACTACACAAGGATGCAGTGGGCATCGCTAAAAGTCAATATTAGTGACGCACAAAGGGCGTCGCTAAAGTACCATTAGCGACGTACACTGTGCGTCGCTAAAAGTCACTATTAATGACACACAATGTACGTCGCTAAAATGTACTATTAGCGACGCATAGTGTCCGTTGCTAATAGATGTTTTTATTAGCGACACCATATGTTCGTCGCTAATAGTCATTTGTAGCGACGCCCAGTGTGCGTCACTAATAGTCTCTATTTAAATTGAATTTTACTTTTAGCGATGTTGGTGTGCGTCGCTAAAAGTTTTTTTTTTTAAATGCATATTTGCTTTTTTTATTGGTTGTTTTATTCCTGTTTAAACCTGTATCAATCATCCATCTTGATATACAATAAAATCCAAGCATTTTGAAATGAATATATTAAAAAAGAAAAATACATTCATATATTAAACTAATTATGTACATTTATAAAAGTACAATTTAACAATAAATAGAAAAATTAAAAATTGTCTCCAAAATGTAACTACATATGTCCATGAAAGGAAAAAAAAAAAAAAAAACAAATAAAAATAACAAGTTTTGATGCAAAACATAAAGACGGCGCAGCAATAATCCTGATCAATCTGAAATAAAGATCAAATGATATATATTAGAACAATTATTAAATATATATGAACATAGAATGTGAATAGGGTTTTTTTTTTTTTTTTGCATGCATAAATAGTAAGAACGGCATAAAGTAGCATAAGTCTATTTTATCATTTTTGAGGTGTATGATGGGCTTTCGGTGTAGTTAGACCGATATCCGGCATTTTGGTCCCTCAAAACCCCAAAATGGACCTTTTTGAAGCTGAAACTTGCATAAGTTTCAAACCAGGGCATCCGAACCGAGTGCCGTAAGTTCGTGCAAGTCTATTTTATCATTTGTGAGGTGTGTGTGATGATGTTTCAGTGTAGTTAGGCCAATAACCGGCATTTTGGTCTGTCAAAACTCCAAAATGGGCCTTTTTAGAGCTAAAACTTGCATAAGTTTCAAACCGGACATCCGAACCAAGTGCCATAAGTTTGTGCAAGTCTATTTTATCATTTGTGAGGTGTGTGATGGGGTTTCAGTGTATTTAGGCCGATATCCGGCATTTTGGTCTATCAAAACTCCAAAATGAGCCTTTTTAGAGCTGAGACTTGCATAAGTTTCAAACCGAACATCCGAACCGAGTGCCGTAAGTTCATGCAAGTCTATTTTATCATTTTTAAGGTGTTTGATGGGGTTTCGATGTAGTTAGGCCAATAACCGACATTTTGGTCTGTCAAAACTCCAAAATGGGCCTTTTTAGAGCTGAAACTTGCATAAGTTTCAAACCGGGCATCCGAACCGAGTGCCTAAGTTGGCGCAAGTCTATTTTATCATTTATGAGGTGTGTGATGTGGTTTCAGCATATTTAGGCCGATATCCGGCATTTTGGTCTGTCAAAACCCCAAAATGGGCCTTTTTGAAGTTGAAACTTGCATAAGTTTCAAACCGGGCATCCGAACCGAGTGCCATAAGTTCGTGCAAGTCTATTTTATCATTTGTTAGGTGTGTGATGTGGTTTTCAGGTGTATTTAGGCCGATATCCGGCATTTTGGTTTGTCAAAAGCCCAAAATGGGCCTTTTGAAGCTGAAACTTGCATAAGTTTCAAACCGGGCATTCGAACTGAGTGCCGTAAGTTCGTGCAAGTCTATTTTATCATTTGTGAGGTGTGTGATGTGGTTACGGTGTATTTAGGCCAATATCCGGTGGTCCTTCAAAACTCCAAAATGGGCCTTTTTGAAGCTGAAACTTACATAAGTTTCAAACCGGGCATCAGGCTGATATCCGGTATTTTGGTTAGTTAAACCCTAAAATGGGCCTTTTTGAAGCTGAAACTTGCATAAGTTTCAAACCGGGCATCCGAACCGAGTGCCGTAAGTTCGTGCAAGTCTATTTTATCATTTTTGAGGTGTGTGATATGGTTTTGGTGTATTTAGGTCAATATCTGGCACTTTGGTCTGTCAAAACCCCAAAATGGGCCTTTTTGAAGCTAAAACTTGCATAAGTTTCAAGCCGGGCATCCGAACCGAGTGCCGTAAGTTCGTGCAAGTCTATTTTATCATTTGTGAGGTGTGTGATGGGGTTTCGGTGTAATTAGGCTGATAATCGGCATTTTGGTCTGTCACAACTCCAAAATGGGCCTTTTTGTAGCTGAAACTTGCATAAGTTTTAAACCAGACATTCGAACCGAGTGCCTTAGGTTCGTGCAAGTCTATTTTATCATTTGTGAGGTGTGTGATGGGGTTCCGGTGTAGTTAGGCTGATAATCAGCATTTTGGTCTATTAAAACTCCAAAATGGGCCTTTTTGGAGCTGAAACTTGCATAAGTTTCAAACTAGACATCCGAACCGAGTGCCGTATGTTCGTGCAAGTCTATTTTATCATATGTGAGGTGTGTGATGGGGTTTACGTAACATTTTCTATAAATAATAAATCCACTAAAGTATATAATTTTAAAAACTTACCAAGGTTGTGAAGAGTCACGTTGCTGGCTGAGCATCGTTTGCACAAGAGCCTCTAGTTGGGTATATCGCTCCTCGAGGCTATTTACTTTATGCCGCAGCTCTACATTCTATCGTTGAACTGCCTCAGTGGCTGCGTGTGCCCTAGCATCACTCTCAAAGGACGATGTCGTTGGCGCCATCCCAGTCCCTAAGCCACGCACATAGCCACGCCTCTTGCCCAGAATAGTTTTCTGTATCTGGTCATCGGTCGGCGGATCCTGACCCTCAGCTGTAGGATGAGCACGCAGCTGGACCATCTCCTCCTATAAAAACATAAATATATGTTACTACTTTTATAACTTTAGATTAATATTAAATTAGTAATACTGTGGCAAGTTACATAAAAACTTATATAAAGCCGTTGTGCTTCAGGCCCAGCCCAACCCTTATTGGGGTTGTAGTGCGTCCTGTGCCACAATTCAATGAGGGCTGGGTGGTGCACCGATGTCTTGGTCTCGTTGGAGCAAATAAATAGTAGCTTGTGAAGATTGATTTCATTAATAGATTATACAATAAGAACTTGATACATTTATTAACTTACTATATCATGCCTATACTATACAAAAGACCGTGATCCACCACAGTGGGTCACCTTTTGCTTGCTTCTACTCTCGCTATTCTTCCTACTCAGTTCCTACACTTGGCCAAAACAAAGAAGGTTAGTATAAATGATACTGATTTAAACCATACAACAAAAGTAATTTTGACAATTTTTACCTGGAATGCATCACTAGCGAACCAGTTGCACAGTAACATCCAATCCTCCACCGTCACCCCCTGTAGGGTTTGTCGCGGGGCTCTCTACCGGCTGCCACCTCCGCCTCGTAGTGTATGTGGAGACGGTGTCGATAGTCCCTGAAATGGAACTCCCACTTATTAACACTTATGAAGTGCTTATCAATCTGCATTCCAGTCTTCTTATTACTTACATCCCACCAATCACATTTAAAAATATACACAGAATGACCGTAGTAATAATGTAACTGCATGATGTCTTGTAAAACACCACAGTACTCTACTGTTTGTCCTCCGTCACCATCTCCTTCAACAAAGACCCCACTATTCTATGTTCGCCGACTGACCTCACGTTCCCTTGTGTGAAATCGAACACCATCAACAATTAAACTAGTGTAGCGGGATATCCTTTTATCAGGATCACATGCCAAGGAATATAATTGATCGTACGCCTCAGGAGATTGTTAGGTGGCGTAATAGCTTCATCTATTAATTCAGTACAAGTACAAAATTAATTGAATACAAATGCATTAACTAATACAATTACAATTAATTGAAACCTATTCTTACATGTTCTCCTGAACCACTTTGGAAACAAATTTTGTTGTCTTTGCTCCAGATCAAAACTTGATACATGTTCTCCCTAAAGCTCAATCGTATGCTCACTGCATAAGATGAGATTTGTTATATGTAACTTACATTTGTATACTAACGTAGTATTGCAATGATTTCGATAAACTTACTTAAAATATGGCAATGTCTCATCGCAGTTGTTGAGCACGGTATAGTGGGCTTTTTCCAAGTCTCGAGGATGACACCATTCATATTTACGGGCACCTATTAGCCGCACATTCTGATTAAACACCGCAAGGCCAGTTCGTTGCTGCCCTAGGACATCTATCGTAATTTCGCTCTTGACTGATTAAACCTTGTCTCAATATCTTCAAGATGCACAGAGCAAAAGGTGAGACATTCAGCATCAACATAAGCCTCAGTAATTGACCCTTCTGGTCGTGCTTTGTTACGCATATATTGCTTCAATGTGTGCAAATATCTGCTTTGATAATTAATCAGTTATAAATTAAAATAGTGAGGATGGATAGATAACACAATTTATAAAATTAAATGTACCTTTCTATTAGATACATTCAACTGGTATTGGACAGGTCCACCAATTTTTGCCTCATAAGGCAAATGCACGGCTAAGTGGACCATTATCAAAGAAAGCTGGAGGGAAAATTTGTTCCAACCTGCAGAGGATCACGACAACATCCCTTTCGAGCTTTTCAAGTACTTCCACATTCAAGGTCTTCGCACATAATTCTCTAAAGAAGCAGCCCAACTCAGTCAATGTAGTCAATATGTCATCGGTGAGATATCCACGTAGTGCAACTGAAAAAAGTCGTTGTAAAAGGACATGGCAGTCATGGCTCTTCAATCCGGATATTTTCCCATCTATAACATTTACACACCGAGATATATTCGATGCGTATCCATCTAGGAACTTCACCGATTTAAACCACTCGCAAATCGTCATTCTCTCTACGGATGATAACGTATACTGTGCAGGAAGCACGATATATTTATTACTGCTACGTATTAGGTGCAACTCTTTCCTTATTCCCAACTTCTGCAAGTCCAACCAGGGCTTTAACTGTATCCTTCGTCTTCCCTTCAATGTTCATTACAGTTTCCAGCACATTATCACAAATGTTCTTCTCGATGTGCATGACATCCAAATTGTGCCTCAACTTAAGGGGTCTCCCAGTACTGAAAATCAAAAAATATGCTCTTCTTCGTCCAATTTAAGTTCACATCAATACGATTCCTCTTTTTAGTACCCGGTATCTTCCCAAACCTCACTGGTTGGATGACTGCCAATTGCGCCAACACGTCTTTGCCAGACAACAATGGAGGTGACAATCTGCGCTCAATTTGTCCATCAAATAGATGCTTCTACCTATTTTCGCCAGCCATGTGATGGCAGTAGAAAACGACGATGGCACATGTAGCATATCTTCTTCCCATTGGACAAATGTAGGGAACATGTATCCTTATTGCAAACCGGATATGCCAAATACCCCTTAGTACTCCACCCAGACAAGTTCCCGTATGCTGGAAAGTCATTTATGGTTCACAGTAATGCTGTATGCAATTGAAATGTCACATTCTTAGAGTTGTCGTATGCCTCCACTCCCACCTCCCACAATTCCTTCAACTCGTCCACTAAAGGACGTAAGTACACATCAATTTCATTACTAAGAGACTTCGGCCCTGGAATAAGCAAGGACATAAAGATAAATGGTTCTTTCATACATTTCCACGGTGGCAATAATACGGCACAAGCAACACCGGCCACATGTTTTAGGCATTACTCATGTCATCGAACGGGTTGAAACCGTCGCTAGCTAGCCCAAGTCGTACATTACGTGGCTCATTTGCAAACCATTCATGATTTGTATCAAACTCAGCCCAAGTTTGTGAATCTGCCGGATGCCTACATACATTTTCCTAAGTAACACGTTTCTCCTTATGCCACCGTATATTTTTGCCGTCTTCTGAGACATGTACAACCTTTGTAGTCTCAGTTTTAAGGGAAAATATCTCAGCACCTTGTGCGGAATTGTCTTGCTCTTTCCTTCATTCAGCTTGTACCTGGGTTCATGGCACACCGTACACTCCTTTCATTGTTCAGTCTCCTTCTAAAATAACATGCAATCGTTTTTGCAAGCATGTATAGGAATATACCCGAGGCCCAAATCTCTTAATATTCTTTTCACCTCGTAATATGATTTCGGAAGGGTCTCCCCAGTAGGAAGCACTGCTTTAATCAATTCAATAGCCATATTAACTAATTTGTTACTCCAACTGGTTGATGGTCTTAATATGAAGGAGTTTCACGAGAAAGTCCAGTTTCGAAAACTTACCACAACCTGGATATAACGGCTTGTCTTGCTTCCCTCAACAATGACTCAAACGCGGTCGATGGTCCCGTGTCACTCCTACTGACTACTCGCCCCAGTTGTAGCCCCCTACAAGTCTGCCAGTATTTGTGGCAAGCCTTCGTAACCAACCCCAACATTATCACCAAAGTCATCATCGTCGTCTTCTTCTTCATCATCAAATACGACTCGTACATCACGGCGTTCCCCGTGAAATTCCCAACACGTATACCTCTTGTCCATCCCGTGTTCGAGTTGGTGCTCTTTGGCCTCATCTATGTGCATATAATCCTTATTATTGCACCTCCTACATGGACATCTTATCCTATTTCTCCCATCTGCAGATGCACGAGCAAATTCAATAAAATCTTTGATCCCCTTCACATACCCTGGCAAATTCTTGCCCCTCAAGTCCATCCAACTCTTATCCATTTTCATCTACCTAATACAAGTCAAAAATGATACTCGTTATAAATATGAAACATGAATCCTATCACTTCCAACTTCTCTCTAAAGGGTAAGGTGGTCCTATCCCATTCGTGAATGCACAATCTACATTGCAATCAACAGCAAATCAAATGCTTGATTCCACTCGGACAAAATTTCGGCAGCATCTCCCCACAGTTCTCCAAGTATACAAGATAGACGTTAGCACGCCTAAATATATACCCAGAGAACAATAGGAGACCGTACTGAAATTTTATCATAGTGAAATATTCAAGCATAGCTATTGATTGCAATGCAGATTTATACATTCCCGAACTGTCCTCTCTGGACAATTCAAGAATCGATTTTTATACACACGAGCCCAATCGTGAATAAATTTCGTGATAAGATTCACATGTGATGAAAATGACTCCCGAACGGGGCTAGGCTTACATGAATGCAATTAAAAAATTCATTAGTGTAAGGGAAAACTCTGATTGTCAGACAGAGTTTTGCTTTAAAAAACATTAGCAATAGCATTGAAAATGCCAATACAAAACATATTGATCTTGGTTGATAACAAGTAAAAGCACCTAGCTTTCAATTTTTATCTATTAATTAAGGTCATTCATCAAGAATTATTTACTTGGCACCTGACAACAATAACTTAACCAACAAAAGCAAATCAATTGCAACCTAAAACCACTAACTAACTTAATAGGTCAGGTGTATCTAGTTGATCTCTCAATCTATCGGACTCAAGAACTCTTATTACTTGGCAGCTAAAACAAAAAATAAAAATAAAAATTATTGTTTAGAGGAACTCATGAGCAAGGGATTAGGGTTGAAGTTGCAGTTCAATGAACATATACATGAAAAACAAGAGGTGCAAAAAACACAGCCATGGAAAAATACATGTTGAATGAACACATACATGAAAAAGGTCCAAATGCACTCATGTGTCTAGATTTCAAGGATTTTTTTGACTAAAATCCTACAAAACACTAAAGCAACAAGGCTATTAACTATTTTTGAGGAGGTCTCGTGTTCTTCCGAACTGGTGTTGCATGACTGAGGACACTTGTAATAATTTTCTTTTGCATTGTGGAGCAGCTAGGACCCTTAGAACTTATGATGGCTCATTGTTTGAAATACAACAAATTGTGACGGGGAAAGGTTAAACACTTTTGAAAGTCATGACTAGCTGGTTGCTCAAGTGGTCATGTTCGGAGGACTTTTGAGGATATAGAAAGTACATTTGTATAGGTTTAAACAACTGCTTTTGGACACATTCAGTTTTAGATTTCCAAATATATATCTCAATGTTTTAATTGCTTTCATCAATATGGGCCAGGTTTGTTATTCTCATATTACATGACTATAAGCCATTCTCTCTAATCCGATTTGCCTCCAATAAATTGGGGCAGTTTTGGGTCACAGCACCTTCTTGCATACCTATCGGAGAAGATGTAATACCCTTCCTTCCTTCTTGCCGCTGCCAGGATCCAATCCCAATCCAATTGGAAGGTGATTCCGTAGGAATTGGTCCTCACTGGCTTTCTTAAGAGAGCCGGGAAATCCTCCATATCCTTATTCTACCTTTGCCACGGTGACCCAACAATTTTGAATTTTTTACTTCCCCAATCCTTTTTTTTAAAAAAATTTCTTAAGTCCATGTATTTTTTGTTATTGTCAGAATTTATGCAAATTTTAGAAGCATTTTTGGTTCCAAAATGTTTTTAAACTAAGTTTTTATGTAAAAACAATTTTTTTAAAAAAACAATTTTAAAAGCTTGAAATGAAAACTTAAATATTAACGAATTATTATACACTTAAGTTTATCTAACAAAAATTCAAAAGACATTTTTGTTAAAATAATTAGTTAAAAAAAAATTGTATGGGTATGGGTAATAACCCAAAAAGACTGCATAAGTTTGAAAAATCTAAAAAGAAAAAAAACTTGCGGAGTAAAAAAACTCCAACAATTTCCTCTTCTTTCACAGGAGTCAGATTATGGTTCGGAATAGATGACTCAGTAGCAAATACGTTATATATAGATTTAAATTTTTCTATAAAAAAATGTATACAATTTTGAGGGAAAAAAAAAGAAGCAAGAACTAAGTGGATCCATCGAATAAACAAAATACACCATATAACGTATACAACACAGTCCAAATGATTAGTACAACTGTTACTGAACGAGTCTTTCACCATATTATGTAATAGTTGAATTATAAATATCCAATACAACCCAAAAAAATATTATATAGTGCAAAATGAACTAAACAAATACAAATCAACCAGCATCCTTCATCAATAGCACCAACATTAATTTTTTTCCTTCCTTTTCCTTTGATCATTAGCCATTACTTTGAGTGGTATCTCCTACGGTCTACCACTCCAAAAGGGGAAGTGCAAGATTCAATTCCTAGTTAATTCATGGGTGCATGTGTATTAGCTATATAAAAAAAAAAATTTAATAATAACGTTTTAACATATTTTAAATAAAAAAATTGAACTCATCTTGTGAGAAAAACCAACATCTAGCTGCAAGACTTGATTAGAATTTTTTCCTACTTAATCATTTCATAGATCTAAAGAAATTTAACTATTTCGGTTAGTTTTTTAAAGCAATAAAAAATTAAAAAATATGCATGGATACTCATAGATTTAACAGAGAATAGCAAGATCTACAAGGAATTTATAAATGTATGAACAATCACATTTAAATAATTTGAAAACAAGTGAAAACATACCTATTTTCTTCTGTTGAAGAAAACCTAAATTCAGATTTGACAGATCTTTGAATGAGAAAAATGGATACAATCTATCGCCGCCGAATGAACTGACTGTTGCCGTCGCCGAATGGACCAAGTGCCGTCGTCGGAATCATGCTTGTAATTAGGGAGTGAGAGAGATAGAAAGTGAGAAAATTTTGGGAAACAGAGAGAAGAGCAAAATGGGTCCTGCGGCGAATTAAAAGATATGGGACTTATTAGCGACGCTCAATGCGCGTCGTTTGTAATATCCCGACCCGGGATACCGGGTCACATGACACGCATTACGAGGAAAGAAAATTATATATATATAATTAATTAATTATTACATTAATTCATTAGGTATAAGAATTATTAGTTATATATATTAATTAAATGTATATATATGTATATATATATATATATTTAATGAATGAAATATGGAAATATGAAAAAGATGAAAAGTAAAAAGGTGAACAAGTGTGAATGTGTGTGTGTGTGTCGGCTAGTGTGTGTGTGTGTCTTGTATATATATGTGTATATGTATATATATGTATATAATATGTATAAATATCTTAGGGAAAATTAAATGCAAAGTTGAAAAGAAAAAGGTAGAATTTATGGG
The DNA here is from genome assembly GCA_008638375.1 of Nyssa sinensis. Taxonomy (NCBI): domain Eukaryota; kingdom Viridiplantae; phylum Streptophyta; class Magnoliopsida; order Cornales; family Nyssaceae; genus Nyssa; species Nyssa sinensis. Next base: position 24,166,807 of record CM018051.1, on the reverse strand, counting down.
ATGGGAAGTCTATGTAGGGCTAGAGATCAGAGTGTAGAGAGAGAGAGATAGCTGTAGAGAGAGAGAGAGCATGAAGAGAGAGAGAGGTCGGCTACCTTGCTTTAAAAGCCAAACATGCAAAGCATGTTGATCTCTCACGAAGAAACCAAAAGAAGAGGAAAACGGAGGAGAAGAGAAGAAGGATTAGAGCAAGAAAGAGGAGGAAAACCAACCAAAAAGGTGAGAATGTTCAAAACTATCAAAATTCTCTCTCTAGAATTTCTCTACATATAAACTGATTTAAAGCTTCCATTTTATATATATAATGTTTAGAACACATCCAAACCTTAACAAACATGAAAATCTAGCTTAAAAACACCTAAGATTGCATGACCCATAAGCCACGGCCATGGATGGACCTTGCTCAAGCAGGTCTGAATCCGTGATGGCTAAACTATGGTTGGAGTTTTGGAACCCCAACTAGACACCAAGGGTGTTTTAAAAACCCATGTACGCGACCACGAAGCTCAAGAAATGGCCACCAAACCTAGGTTGCAGGTTACGGGTTTCACAACCCAACCCTTTAAAACTTGGTTTAAATCAACACTAAGGAATGAAAACTTGATCCCCATGAAGAGGGGATCACAACAAGCCAAAAAGCATGAAAAACCATTGAGAAATGAACCTATACGACCAAGATGACAGTTCGGGTTATCATGGTTTAAACCCAATGTTTTAACCATATTCGAAGCCCTAAAGTGATGCAAAAACATGTATTTAGATGTTAGAAATTGATTGGAAAAGAAAGCAGAGAAAATGGGTGTCCAAAACACCACGAAATTCAAAAGAAAAAAATTAGGGTTTCGGTGTGAACAGTGTCGATCTCGTGGGGAAGACGACACTGTTCGGGTCGGTCTACGGGTCGGCTACTGATCCGGGTCAAAACTGGGTATGGGTTAAATTAAACGGTGACGTTTAAAGGTTTTAAACTTTTAAAATTTTTAACCCTTAGGGCTGACGTCAGCATTACGTGGCAGACCGGCTAAACCGGTTGGTTTGCGACTGAACCGGATTGGTTCATTTTAAATTGGACCGAACCCTTTGGTTTATTTAATTAATTAAAACTAAAATAAACCAACACTTTACCTATTTACGGATTGACCCCAATTGTTTTGGGAAATTCTACTGTGGCCCAAATTTTAAGAATTTCGTTCACTTACACCCCTGGAAAAATATTTAAAATAATTATTTAATTATTTTATAATTAAGGTAAAATTATTATTTTACCCTTGGCTCATAAATAGAGCAAATGAAGTCCAAATTAAGCTTATGAATAGTGTATTTTTACTATTTTGGACATTCTGAGACTAATGGTAGGGTCCGTTTTACGAGACGAGGCCCGAAAAATAAAGTCACGTAAGGGGTAAATGACCAAAATACCCTTGACCCAAAATTTACAAGTTATTAGTGTATTCTTACTATCTCGGACCTTCTGAGTCCAATGGTGAGGTCCACGACACGAGACGGGGTCCCGAAAAATAAAGACACGTAAAGGGGTAAAAAGACCAAAATACCCCTGGTACCCCTAAAGCCAAAATGAAATCAGAGAAGGTCTAAGTTAACTTTCTTTGACATCCCGGACTCAAAAATGGAGTCCAAATTACGAAATGAAGTACGGAAGGATATGACACGTAAAATGATAATTTTGTCCTTTACATATAAAAGTCCGAATTAAATATTAGGAAAAGCCTAAACCGACTTTCTTGGACACTCCGGACTCAATGGTAGAGTCTATTCGACCAAAAGAAATGTATAAAATAAAAAGGACATAAAATTTGATGAATAGCATCTGTTAGATGACTATGAACTGAAATGTTGCCAAAGAACTAAACCGAGGCAAATACGAGAAATGAAATACGAAAAGACACGATACGTAAACATGTTAAGTAAATAACTTTAAATTAAAGTTAATGGAACTCCCAGAAGAGTATCATTGTAGAAATCTATTTTTCGTGACACGGTAAATTGTGTTTTTAAACAGAGAATTAACTAAACACAAAAATGAGCCAAGAACGGGAAGTCACTCCTATGATGACAAGGGCCCAACTAGCAAAGGATCCCAAGCAAAAAGTTTTCCGGGAGAAACTGGAAAAAACAGCTCCAGCTGATTCAAAATCGTATTCGGATTTCTAAAACGAACTGAAGTATGCTGTGTTAGCCCCTTTATTTATAAGACAATAACTAAAGAGCAACTAGCAGCAAGAAAGCTTAAGAAACAGGAGGATACGGAAACGTTGGAAGAATGGCGACAAAGGTTAAAGAAAGCCAAGGGAAAAGCGCCCAAATAGAGCAGGACTAAAAGTACAAGGTGAGTAACCCTGTGTTTGAATTGGAGATTTGACTCCATGATTTAAAAAGGGTTTTAAGTATAAGATATGAAGTATTCGAAGTTTCAAATTCAGTATTTACATGATTCAGTTTTTAATTGTTCTGTTTTAGAAATTCATTGTGACATGCTTAGTGATTGGTTTCTGCAACAGTTTTTCCTTCAAATACTTTTCAGCATGTCTAGTTAAAATGCAATTATTGTTAAATATTCTGAATTTGCTTATTTCAAGTGTACGAATGTTTATTACGAATTTATGAAAAGTATCTATGAGACAAGTCACATGATAAATGTTTTATAAGATGAATGGTGCATAAGCACTTAGACAGGATTCTGAGTTTTCAGTTGCCCTGTAAAATAGGCAGGATTTTGAGTTTTACGGAACTCAATTGCCCTGTAAAATGCCCGGTAGCAGGATCTAATCCCTCAGGCAGATGAGATATCTCCATAGATAAGTAATATGGGACTCCGGTTCGAAACAGATTCCACTAATGGAAGTGATAAGATGACAAATGGTTTGAAAATGAAAGCATGTTTTTTTACTCTCATTTTCAATATGCATATATTTGAGTTTTATATACTCTGTTTAAGAAATACATGATATGTTATACGTTTTAAAGTTCATATGTATAAGTTTAGCTTGAATGTTTTAAATATTTCAAAGCTACATGTTTTAAGGAATGCATATACTCTGTATTCAATTATACGAACAATTGGCGGTGACTATTTTACAAACTCTTATGTACTAAAACACTACTAATTGAAAACCCCATGACGAATACTGGAATTGCTCACAAGCTTAGATTAGCTTACCCGGACTTTGTTCGGACCCCCCTTTTAGGTAATTAGCAGCAGTTTTGATTTAAGGACGACGATGACGAATCTGCTGATTTTGGGAAGATATGGTTAAATAGTTTCTTTTGATAAGTCTATAAACTCTAATAGCACTTTTGTATTAGTAGACATAGTAAGGACATGTAATAAGCCCTCTGGGTAATCGAATATGTATGGTATGAATGTATGAAGTCTTTAAGTTTTTAGTTATACTCTGAATGTGTAACCATGTATGCTATGTATGGAGCGGCAGTACCGAACGGATGTGCATAATTTAAAAATGAGAAAAGAAAAGAAAAAAAGTTTTCACGCTTCCGCAAAATGTATGTTGCACATCTATTCGATACCGCTGCATATGCGAGCCTTGTCTCGGGGCCCTCGGGTCTCGGGGCGGCGATCGCGATCCGGTAATCCGCTTAGGGTGGGTTTCGGGTCGTGACATCGCTAATACTCCTTGAGCGTCGCTAAAACTCTATAAAATGCCACCGTTTTGTCCAAATCATGCTATTTGCGACGCAACATTTAGCGTCACCAATAATTTGACCTATTAGCGACGCACACGTGCATCGCTAATAGAGACATGTGTGTCGCTAATAATTTTCTACCTAATTTTTTGCACCATACTCACATTTTTTTATTACTTTTTCCCTACTATTCGCGACATACTACTGCGCGTCGTTAAAAGTGACTTTTAGCGACGATTTTTGAGCGTCGCTAATAATGCGCGTCGCAAAAAATGTGTTTTTTTTGTAGTGTGTCTCTCACACTATCTCTCTCTCTCTCTCAATCTCTCTCTCACACACACACATTGTTTGGTCTCTCATACATACATGCGTCTGAAGACACAACACTTCTCACACTTGGTGTCTTTTAAAAATGTATGACTTTTATATATGTATAAGTGCACAATGTAATACCCCGACCCTAATTTAATTAATAATTAGTTTGCTAATTATTAATTAGAACCAACGTAAAGAATAATTAAGAAGTTAGTCAGGAACCTCGTGATGGTCATGATAGACCAATAAAATAATTAAGCACATCAGAAATGAGGCTGTAATGCCCTGAACCTAATTACAAATTAATTACGCGAAATAATGTTATTTTAACACTATGAAAACTCGAATTAGCGAACTATGACGGCCATGAATAAATAATAACTGATACGAGGCCTTTGATAACGAGGCTAACCAAAATATGAAACCTTCAGAAGAAACCGCATCGAAAAAGGAGCAACGAAAAAGAAAATATTAAGGAAATAGCCGAAATGGAATTTTGCATCTGCCAAACGAGGCCTAAGCCTAAAATAGAGAAAAATAGCCAAAAGTGAGGCCAAGGGGAATTGAACCCTTGATCAAGTGAGGCAAGATTCTTGTTACCCACAAAAATTACCAAGTGGGCTACTACTGTCTTTGTGCTTAACTATGCAACTAAATTGTACTTCAAACCCAAATTAGCCAAGGTCACCTCCCAAATTGGCCAATGGCCATGCATGCAATCCCCAGATCATTATCCTACATCACCCCCTTTCACCTCATATCAGCCACCAAACCCACTAAGTTTGATACACTCATATACACCCATGTATATGTATAGCTTATATGCAAGAGAATGCCATATTATATATATATATATATATAGATACACCTCACACTCTTGACGCTCTAAAAAATTAGTGCACTCTTCAGAACTGTGTGTGAGTGTGTGCTCGTGGAGTTGGCTGAGAGAGTGAGGTTAGACGAGAGGAGAGAAAAGGCATGGTGTGAGAGGGAAAGTTGACCCCATTCAAGTGTGTGCATCCATGTGAGTGTCTTCCAGTAATACCTGAAGAAGCCTGGGCAATTGAGGAACATTTGGGAATTAAGAGTCGAGCCATAAAGAGAGAGGAACTCACTGTCTAGAGGTATAACCTCAAAACTGTCCCATTTATCTTATTTAAATTTCTCTATAGTTTTTAATGTTTGAGCCTTATTAGTTGCATGCAAGAGCTATTGTGACATTAGAGACTATTATAAAATTAATTGGGAAGGCCAATAGGGTTTGAAGAACCCTAGAACCGTAGGAACTGCCATGAACAGACCTCAAAACTGCAGGTCTGAAACTGACTTCCATAAAACTGATTTTTGACATCCAAGGCCTAAAATAGATCTTGTAGGCGTCCCAAATTCACTCAGACACGATCAAAAACCTTAAAGGAAGACCCTCGAAAATGAAGTTACAGGTTTCGGCCATGAAACTCAGCCCCAGTTTTAGGTTCTTAAACCACGACCTTGGAATGGGGGTTGAACCTCCTTGTCATAAGCATCACTTTGAGCCAAACCACGCACGTTTTGATGGTGAATCGAGGATTTACCAGTCAGTTGCAGGTCTGATTATTTCTCCATGAATCGAACAATTGAGCAACGATTTGAACACTAAATGAATGCAAAATCTGTCCTAGGGTTTCTAGAAACATTTTAGGATTGCAAGCAGAATGAAAAAAAAAACTCGAGAAGCTACAAAATTGAGAAAATTTGAAACTATAACTAGGGCAACAGTATACTGTATGATGAAGAAGACCGAGTCGACTCGTCCAACTCGTCCAGACCCACTGAATTGACTCACAAACGTGTCAACCTACGGGACGGCCATCACATTATTGGAACAACGACGTTTAAGTTAAGTTTAAATTTTTAAACTGTTAGGGCTGACGCCATCAAGACGTCAGCATTACGAGCTGAACCGGACCAAACCGGTTGGTTCAGTTAAAACCTGACCGGTTCCCTTAAAAACGAACCGGACCTATTGGTTCAGTCCGGAAGTTTACAAAATTAGATTTCTGACCCAACAGTTTCACAGATTTGTACTGTGGCCCAGTTCTTAGAATTCTTATGCAATTCCACCCCTAGAAAAATGATAAAATAATAAAATAATTATTTTATTAAAAGGGAATAATTACTAATTTGCCCTTGGACATTAAATGGGTCAAACGGAGTCCAAATTTAATAAATCAATAGTGTATTTTTACTATTTTGGCCATTTCAGACTCAACGGTGGAGTCCGATTTATGAAACCAAGTCCCAAAAAATATAGACATATAAATGGTAAATGACCATATTGCCCCCAATATGCCCGATGTCCAAATAAGGCGAGTTATTAGTGTATTTTTATTATCTTGGACCTTCTGAGACCAACGGTGAGGTCCGTGTTGCCAGATGCGACCCTAAAAATAAAGATACGTAGAAATGTAAAATGATCAAATTACCCCAAGCGCCCCTAAAGCTAAATAAAAATTCGGGAAGGTCTAAATTGACTTTCTTTGACATTCCGAATCCAACGGTGAGGTCCAAAATACCAATTTAGGTACTAAAAAATAAGTCACGTGATAAATAAAAATTTATTAAGTCACCACAAGTAGACCGGTAAGACCAATCCTACGAAATTAGGATACGTCGGGTCAAAATTAAATATAAAGCATAAACTTAAAGATGTTTTGAAGTAGACGAGAAATTAATTGAAGTTTTGGTGAATTTGATTTTCTTAGGAATTACAGAGGAAAGGGAAAAGCCCATCAATAGTGCAAACCCGGGGAATTAAGGTGAGTAACCCTGTATTTGAAGTGGAGACTTTAACTCGACGGATTTAAATGATACTTTAAGTTCAAGTTTTATGCAACATTGATATATTAAATTCAGTGTTCATGATTTCTGTTTTTTTTAAATATTCTTCTATGACATGCTCCATGATTATTTATATACATTTATGTAAATTTTCCTTTTGAAAATAATTAGCATGTCTGATTACCTTAAATATTCTGAATTTGATTATTCCAAGTATTGAAGCATCACTGCAAAAGTTATACGTTACATGTTTTAAATACTCATGGAAGGCTTTTATATAAAAATCATGTGACAAACGCTTTACAAGATAAATAATACGCAGGCACATAGGTAGAGTTGTGGGTTGTACGGAACTCAACGGACCTATCATGTGCATCAACACATTGTCAGGATTTTGGGTTGTACGGAACTCAATTGACTTGTCATGTGAAATGCCTGGTAGCAGGATCTAATCCCTCAGGCATATGAGATATCTCCACGTATACGTAAGATGAGAGTCTGTTTCGAAATGGATTCCACCTAATTAAAGAGAAAAGATGATAAACGTTTTTGGAAATGGAAGCAGGTTTTACCCCCATTTTCACTATGCATGTTTCTATGTTTTTGAAGTGCATATACTCTATGTGAAGAAATGTATATTTAGCTTGAATACTTTAAATGTTTCAAAGCTATCTTTATGCAAATTGCATGTACTCTATGTTCAAAATGTATGAACAATTGGTAGTATGTATTTTATAAACTCTCATGTGCGAAACCACTGCCAATTGAAAACTCATGACAGATGCAAGAATTACTCATTGAGCTTCTCGAAGCTCACCCCATTCTCTAACATTTTTCAGGTACCGATGAAGGATGAATGGGAGCCTTGCTCTATTTTGGGTTGATGACTTGTAGCCCGTTATGATCACGGATTTTGAAAGTTATAGACATGTAGTTGAACAAATTTTGATGTAATATATTTTAGAAACTTTTGTACTTGAGCTCGTGAGGCAGACGAATATGTAATGTACATAAAACTTTAAGTTTTAGTATGCTCTAATCTACTTATTATATGTACCGCTATGAAGAGCGGCAATACCGGATGGATGTGCGAAAGTATTTTAAAAAGAAAAGAAAAAGTTTTCATGCTTCCACAACCACAGGTCGCACTGCTATCCGATCCTGTTGCTTATGTTCTACCTTGCTTCAGGCTCTTGGGTCTGATGGCAGCGGTCGCGATTCGGGATCCGCACAGGGTGGGTTTCGGGTTGTGACAACACCTATACATATACATATATATATATATACACTTGTAGGGTTTAGGTGTTATGATGTAGGCTAGGGCAGAGAGTGATGTAGGATGAGGTGTTGCATGTATGGCCATTAGCCAATTTGGGAGGTGGGCTTGGGTAATTTAGGTTCATATACAATTCTGTTGTATAATTAGGCACAAGAGTGCTGGCAGCCCACTTGGAAAGTTTTTGGTTGCCATGTGCTTCCCTCACTTGGTAAAGGTTTCAAATCCCCTTGGCCTCACATTTTGGCATTTTTCCCTTATTTTGGGCTTATGCCTCGTTTGGCTGGCGTAGATTTCTGTTTTGGCTTTTTCCTTTGTAATTTCTTTTCTGTTGCTCTTTTTACGAAGCGGTTTCTTCTGGTCATTCCCTATTTAGGTTAGCTTCGATGTCAAAGGCCTTGCACCAGTTTTTATTTCATTGTGTTTTCCATAGTTAGCTAATTTGAGTTTTAATAATGTTAAAATATAGCTAAAATAACTAATTTAATGCATTAAACTTCAAAAATAACTTTATTACATTAATTAATTGGTAAACTAAGTTCAGGGGTGTTACATCCTTCCCCTCTCAAAAAAGTTTGTCCTCAAACTTTAAGCATCTCATACTACAAAGAGGTGTGGGAACTTGGCACGTACTTCATCCTCCCTTTCCCACGTAGCCTCTTCGATCTGATGGTTTCTCTATAGTACCTTCATAAGAGGGATGGTTTTATTTCTCAAAACTTGCTCTTGGCGATCTAGGATCTACATTGGATGCTCAACATGTGTCAGATCATCCTGCACATCTAGTGGTTCGTGCTCGACCACTTGGCTGAGATCATGTAAGCACTTCCTCAACATGGATATGTGGAAGACGTTATGCACATGTGTTAACTCCACTAGTAAGGCAAATTGGTATGTAATCAGTCCGACTCATTTCTTAACCTCAAATGGTCCAATGTAGCGGGGTCCCGAGCTTTCCCTTTTTCCCAAATCTCACTACGCCCTTCTAAGCAACACTTTCAAGAACACAAACTCGCCCTCTTCAAACTCTATCTTTTGTCTCCGTACATCGGTGTAGCTCTTTTGGCACTTTGGGTTGCCATTAGCCGCTACCTAATCGGTCGGATCTTTTTTAAATTTTGCTCTACCATCTTAGGGCCATACAACTTTCTCTCGCCTACATCGGTCCAACACATTGGAGATCGGCACTTTCTAAGATATAGTGCCTCATATGGGGCCATCCTAATGCTAGACTGATAGCTGTTGTTGTAAGTGAACTCTACCAGTGGAAGCAAATCCTCCCAGCTCCCCTTAAAGTCTAGAACACAAAACCTCAACAAGTTCTCCAGTGTCTGAATGCTTCTCTCGAACTGCCCATCAGTCTCGGGATGGTAGGCTATGCTGAGACTAAGCTCCGTGCCCATTGCTTTCTATAAACTTCTCCAAAATCTGGACATAAACCTCGGATCTCAATCAGACACAATATATACTAGGACTTCGTGTAGTCGAACTATCTCTTGAATGTAGAGCACTGCCAACCGCTTTAATGACTAGGTTGTCTTAGTTGCTAGGAAGTAAGCTATCTTTGTTAATCTATCAACAATCACCCATATCGAGTCATTTCCTCGAGGTGTCCTTGGCAACCCTGAGGCAATGTCCATAGTGATGTGCTCCCTTTTCCACTCAGGGTATTGGAAGCGGCTATAACGGACCACTAGACTTTTGGTGTTCGACTTTGATTTGCTGGCATCTGATGCATCGTGCAATATATTCAGCTATGTCCTTTTTCATTCCTGGCCACCAATAAGTAGTCTTGACATCATGGTACATTTTGGTGCTCCAAGGATATACAACAAATCTCGAATTGTACGTCTCATCAAGTATCTCCTTTTTTATCTCAGGCGTGTCTGACACACATATCCGATCCTAATAGTACATCATCCTATCACATACCACAAAATCTGGGTTTCTCCTTGACTCAGCTTCTTCACAAAGCTTGACTAATTTCTTATTGTGGATTTGCTGCTCTCTAATCTTGTCCACAATCATTAGCCCGACTGTGACACTGGCAAGCATCACTTTGGTACTGGGCAGAACCACTTCTATTTCCATCTCCTCTAGCTCCTTTAGTAACTCTCGTTGTGTGGTCAATAAATAGGCAAGGCTCCTTGACGACTTTCGACTGAGAGCATCGTCTACTACACTAGCTTTCCCTGGGTGACTACTGGATGCTGAGCTCATAATCTTTAATTAGCTCTAACCATCGGCGCTAGTCGCATATTGAGCTCCTTTTGTGTAAAAAGATACTTGAGGCTTTTGTGATCTATGAAGATCTCATATGTAGCCCCATAAAGATAGTGCCTCCAGATCTTCAACACAACCACTACTGCCGCTAGCTCCAAATCATGAGTCGGGTAGCTTTTTTCATGAGGTCTCAATTGCCTCAAAGCATAGGCTACCACCCAGCCTCTCTACATTAGTACACACCATAAGCTCTTGTGTGATGCGTTACTGTAAATTACGAAGCCCTCAGTCCCATTCGGCACTGTCAAAATTGAGGCTAATGCTAGGCGGCTCTTTAATTCTTGAAAGCTCTTCTCTCTTTCCTCAGTCCATACAAATGAGGTATTCTTGCGAGTCAATTGAGTGATTGGTGCTATTATCTTGGAAAAGTCTTTGAAAAACCGTTTATAATAGCCAACCAACCCTATAAAGCTACGGACCTCAGTGACGCTGGTTGGCCGAAGCCAACTCACAATGGCTTCTATCTTTTGTGAATTTATTGAAATCCCATCCTTTGCAACCACATGCCCTAAGAACGATATGCTGGGAAGCCAGAACTCACACTTCTTCAATTTTTCATATAACTTCTGCTCCCTCAGCCTTAACAAAACTTTTCCTTAGATGTATCTCAGTGCTCTTCTGAGCTTTTAGAATAAACTAAAATGTCATCAATAAACACGATCACAAAGTCATCCAAGTATAGCTTGAAGACCCTATTCATCAGGTCCATGAATGCAGTTGGAGCATTTGTCACCCCAAATGGCATCACAAGGAACTTATATTGTCCGTATCAGGTCTTGAATGCCATTTTCTGTACATCATCTGGCTTAACCTTGAGTTGGTGATATCCCGATCTCAGGTCTATCTTGGTAAAGATCTGTGCCCCTCTCAGCTGATCGAACAAGTCATCTACCCTTGGCAACGAGTATTTGTTCTTAATGGTGACCTTATTGAGTTCACGATAATCAATACAAAATCGCATGGTCCCATCTTTCTTTTTTGACAAACAGCACTGGGGCACCTCATGGCGACGAGCTGGGCCGTATGAATCCTTTGTCGAGTAATTCTTGTAGTTGCAGCTTTAATTCTTTTAGCTCAGTCAGCTGCCATTTTGTATAGGGTTTTGGACACTAGTGTTGTACTGGGATTCACATCTATACAGAACTCAATCTCTCGGTCAATGGGCATGCCAGGTAGGTCATCAAGGAATACATTAGGGAACTTTCGGGCAACTGGGATTTGGTCAAGAATGGGCTCCGATAAGCGAGTATCAATAGCACTGCACAAAAACCCATAACATTCCTTTCTGAGTAGACGTCTGGCCTGGATGAAAGAAAAAAAATAGGTCGGAGTGACTACTCCTAGTCCCCTCAAAGATAACCCTTTGTTGCCCTGGACCCTGTATGTGAACCTTCTTAGATACGCAGTCAATGGTGGCATGATTCGCTACCAACCAATCTATACCCAAAATCACATCAAATTTGCAGATATCTAGCGGTATCAGGTCTGTCATAAACTTAGCACCCATGATCTTAATCCCATAAGATCTATATACAATATCCCCAAATAACGACTCCCTCGATGGTATAGTAACAATCAACAGATAACCTAGGGGCTTGGCTTCTACGTTCATCTTATCAAAAAATGCTGATGATTTGAATGAGTTCATGGATCCAGTGTCAAATAAAACGTGTGCAGGCTGAGAACAAATTGTAATAGTACTTGCAACTATCGAGGTAATGGCCTGAATATCCCTAGGGGTAATAGAGAAAACTCTCCCCTGCTTGCTGCTGCTCAGTCCTTGGTCCCCCACTCCTCTGTTGGGGCCTCGCCACAGAAGCTGACACGGATGGTGTAGTACTGACCACCAACTTGCTGTTCTTAGGATAGTCCTTCTTGAAATGCCCAACTTGTCCACAACTATAGCAAACTTTGATGTCCTAATGGCACTGTCCCTTATGATAGTTCTGCCAGGTAGGGCATTTAGGTGTGCTCCCATTGTGAGACATAGCCTTCCCTTGAGTAGGCCTTGCTCTGGAATTGCATGATCCACTGCCAGACCTAAATGTCGATGAACCCTGTCCTCTACTCTTGTTGTTCCCAATCCTTTGATTTTCTCACCTCCTTGCAAACTTCTCACCGCTCTATTCTATAATATTGGGGGTCGTCACCACCTCAGCGTAGGTGGCAAGTCGGTAGGGCCGAATTCTATCTTTAATGGCCCATTTAAGACCACTCTCAAATTTTTCGAGCTTTCATGTCCTCAATGTTCACAACATTCAGGGGTGAACCTGACCAATTCGATAAACTTGGCCTCGTACTCCTCAACTTACATGCCTCCCTGTTGAAGGACCATAAACTCAGAAATTTTCTGATTTCAGACTTTCTGTGGAAAATACGTCTGATTAAAAATCTCGACAAATCGTAGCCAACCCATATTGGGCTCTCGGGCTTCCTTCAATAACCACCATTTGTGCGCCGCCCCCGTGAATATATAAGTGGTATAGGCCACCTTTTAAGTCTTTGTACATGTCAGAATTTTGAAGATCTTTTCCATTCCTAGCATCCATTCCTCTACCGTAGTGGCTCTTCCGATGCCATCGAAAGTGGACGACTTCATATTCTGAAACCGTTTATAAAGATAGTTCAGATCCTCTTCATGCCTAGGTCTGTCTCCTTAAGCTACGAGATTATTCTGTCGCACCAACTCATTTGCTTGAGCCAGCATCCTGGGCAACGCGTCCACTACACGGTTCAGGATCTGCTCCATACGATCCATACGTTCTCTGTCAAACTCCATAGCCACACTACGAGTTTGCACTATATACTGCAAAAAGGATAGTTCACGTGGCTTAATTAATTAATTGACCTCTAGACTAATGACCCTTAAACTTTAGCGAGTTGTAATACTTTGGTCTTAATCTCCCATGAACCACTAAGAACCATATGCTCTAATACCAACTCTGTCACGACCCAAAACCCACCCTATGCGAATTAGGGGTCTCTGACCGGGTCTACGGCCTGTGGGCTGTTCCCTGTCAAAAGGATCTAAAATACTAAGTAAGGTTTTTAACAAAACATTTTATAGTCATTAGTAAATCTGGTAGCATAGTCAGGTCATCCTTTAATACATGCTAAAAGAACATAAGTGTTTATAAGTACAAATCCTCCAAAACGCAAAATGACAGGACTGTGGTGACATGGGAGATAATACTAGTTTAACACAAAAACTCACCAAAAACTACCAGTGGCTCGTAGGCTTCTAGACCTCTTGAGCACTTGAGGGTCCTCTTATTTCTTGCTGTTTTGAAAAAAGAAATAAGGGATGGGTGAGCTAACAAAGCCCAGTAAGTAATTTCCTAGCTTTAACATGGGTCAGGGTTAGTCCAAAATAATAATAATGGAGTAAAGCGTAGTAAATAGCAAGTCACCAAAATGAGCAACAACGACCTGAGGGTCTAAAAAGGCTTATCCCAAAATATGACACAAGAAGATGATAATCGATCAAAATGGGATCTAGCCTATCATGATGTTTCACTGCCACAACAAATACGATAGTCAATCAAAAGTGTATCATGCTTGCAATAATATGACCATTCACAGGGCATAGAATATGATCACTCAACAGACGCAAAAATATATCATCGTCGAGTTCTAATAACCCAAAAATGAGTGAATCACCCGGGGCCCGGCATACCCCACTACAACGCACATTTAGATTTGCCTCTTTATCTCGAGCTTACTGAATAACGCTAGAGCTCTTATCTTTCAGGTCCCGAAAGACACCTAAGACCCCAAAGGGTCTTTCCCCCATGCAATCTGTGAATAGATGAGTCATTATGACTAAGCACAACCTCGTGTACTTATGAATATCATGATCATTTACATTCTACACAAAATGTATAATCGTACAAACAATCAAAATCTCAATCAACAAGACATGAAGTGTGTGGAACAACAAGATTTCTATCAATAGGATATATCATAAGATCATGAAAAGTATACATGATAGTACAATGGTGCTCAAGTATCAACTATCAAGTTCATAATGGTATAAGCAAACAAGTCAAATCCAAAGTACAGGCACAACCGATAATCACAAGTCGATTGCCTTCAAAATGGAGAAATCAAGATTAATAGGTAATGATAGAGTACAAATTTGGCTGCATATGAAACTAAATGTGACTGGCTGGGAAGAACCCATTTTAAAGCATAGGAGTTACTTACCTCAAAAATAACTTTCAACAGTTCTACTAATTCAAGTCTCCTTCCCCTTTCTTGTGGAGGTTCCTATAGATAAAAAATTTAATTGTTATTAACCCATTTTTAATTAGGTCGATGCTAATGTTCATGATTTACTTAACCCACTCGGGTATTATTTA